>JASDQU010309391.1:23934-44796 GCA_032191745.1 Picea mariana
TATTTGAAGGTCAAATAGATGCAGATGCCCTAGATAAATGGTTAAATCTGCTAGAAGGTTATTTCTTTGTTCATAATTTTTCAGATAAGGAAAAGATCACCTTTGCAAACCTTAAGGCTCTCCCCCATGTCAAACATTGGTGGGAAACTTACTGTGAGCAGAGTTCCACAGAGGAGTCTGGAATATATGGGGCTGAGCCCACTTGGGATTTTTTTGTGGATGCGGTAAAGGAACAATACTACCCTGTTGGCAACTATGAGGACCAATACATGAGATGGACCACACTGTGGCAAGAGAGGGGCCAATCAGTTCCAGAGTTCACCAATAGCTTCCATACCTTGCGCACCAATATGGGTATCAAAGACTCTGAACGACATTTGGTTCTGAAATACCGTGGGGCTCTACACAAATACATCCAAACTCAAATGGATTTTCTTGACATCTCATCACTCGGTGCTGCCTATCGATATGCTGTTAAAATCGAACAGAAATTTAAGCACCAGAACAAACGGGAGTGCGGGTCTGCAAATCCACAACAACCAAAGTATGACAAAGACAACCCTAACAAACAGTCGATCGAAAGCCAATCCAAGCCACAAGAAAAGAAGGGTTATGGGAAGACAAAGAAGGACACTGGAAAATGGTGCGATTTCCACAAAAGCCCCTGGCNCTGCGGCAAGAACCATGTTGGGAAGGGTGAGAGTAGCAGCTACTTGGAATTCTTGGAATCCAAGTGGGCGGTAAAAAAAGGGAATTTGGGTAATGGCTTGGGGGATAGTCTCCCAAACCAGGATTTTAACTTGGAGGGGCGAGAAATCCAAGACAAGTGGTACAGTGGGGTTCTTAAGGAACTCCTAAGGTAATAGTTTTTCGACTGGTGGAATTTCGATGTGGGGAGGGGCCTCTGTGAGAGGAGTATTGTCTCTGATGTATGTTCCATTAGAAGACACTACACACACTTGTGCTAAAATAGAAGGGTGTAGGAGATGTGGTGCTCGATGATATGCCCCCAACAAGGATGGGTCCTTGAATATTCTAGGACCAATGTCAATGACAGAAAAATCATTTAGTCTAGTGCAAACAAGAGGGAGGATATTATCAATTTTGGTGGAATGATTAGGCTCATAATGTGTAATTTGTTCAATGGTTTTCCCATTGTGGGGGAACATCATCGTACGAAACACAGAAGAGGCTACCACCTTCATAGCATACATGTAGCTACGTCCGAACAAGATATTGTAATAAAGTGGGACATCGATAAATTCAATGTCGATGAGGATGGTTTTTCCCCCAAGTTCTACGGGCACATTTTGGAATAGCCCTTCAAGGGATGATGGGCAACTGTCATAAGCTCTCAAGGTGATGGAAGATGGTACTAGCTCAAGTGAGATGATTTTCTGCCATACTAGTTTGGACATGATGCATGTGGATGCACCTTCATCGATGATGCACCGATGAACTGTGATATTTCAGATCTTAACTAGTATATGAAAAGCTACCAGGGCGGGGAGGTGTGGTTCTCTGCTATCTATATCAAAGGTGATGAGTAGAGTATCAGCTGGGTCTACTGCCCCCAAGGCAGAAATAAAGGATTTTCACTAATATGGACAGGTTTGGAGGACCTCCAATACAGACATGGCTACAAGATACTGTGCTAAGTTATTGACCAGACTGTAATTTTGGGTTGCCCTAGCATGAGGGTTATGTACATTCCGTCATAAAGGCATGCAAGGTACACGAGGGTTTGGTCCATTGTTAGGGCATGGAATCGTCAATGGTTTTTTGGTTGTAGATGGAGTTGTTTCTGAGGTGGTTTGTGTAGAGTCAAGAGGCATCTTGTATGGACGACTGTGTGTTTGAAAAAGAATCTGTTATTTGCTAGTAAGGAGGATATTGCGATCGACTGGATTCTTGGGTTGAGTGGGACCTGGGTTTTGATATATCCCCATTTGTGGTGGAGAAGAGTTTAAATCTTGTTGGGTATTCATCACACCTTGGTGTGGAATGGGGTTTTTCAAAACAGTCAGGGGTAGTAGTTGCAAAAAATGTTGTGGGGCATGCTGAGGGGCAGGTGGTGCCAGAGGGCATTGTGTGTTCATGGATGCTTTCATCCATTTGTAATCGACAATTTGGGTGCATTGGTGAGTATAATGTCGATACTCACTACATAGAGCACAAGGGAAGTTAGTTCTAGGTTTATTTTTCTTCCCTTGTCATGGTGGATTATTATTATTTCCCCCTTGGGGGTTTTGGTTTCCTTGATTCTGGTTTCCCCAAGCGAGACGGTTTTGTTGGGGATTATTTTCTCCCGGTCCTGGGTTATTATTGTTTCATTTTTTTTCCTTTCTTCCTGGAATTATTCGATTGATGGGATGGATTTTCGATATTCAACTATTCAAAAGCATGAACCTATTGAATGGTAGAGGGATGAACAAAGTTAACATCGGCATGTGCTTGTCCTAGTGGAGGAGCAACCGGCTGGGGAGGACCAGGAAATGGAAAATATGGATTTTTTTTGGAGATGATCCATATGGTGTATAGGAAGTTGAGGTACTTCCACCATTGTTAGGGTCATATCTGGGGGTTGGTGGTGGACCCGCACTTGATTGAGAGACTGGATGCATCTAGGGTACCGGTGGGGCTCCCCCAACGACTGAGGGGGAAAAATAGGATATGATTTTTGGTGAGTGAGGGGAGGGTAATAAGGCATCCCTCCATAAGGTTGCAGATACTTATTTGCAACATAATTAGGTGACAGGTGGCCGTAATGGTTGCGGTGTGTCATAGAACCAATCAACCCATCCGCAGCATGAGACATCCCAAGTTTTTCCTGGCCAAATGGTATGGGTCTTGGTGCATCAGGAAATATTGTGTACAAGTAACCTGACTGGGAATATATGAGGTCAAATTGTTGGGCCTTGTTGATGGCTTCCTCTTCTGACTAAGGAAAATTGGATGCTACATCTTTGGCAATAACAGAGACGAGTGATTTAAGAAACCAATCAAGGCATTGTTCTTTGGTGGTTTCTTATTTAGAAAAACTACGTCGTTGACGCCATTCCTGGATGTGGTAGGCAATATGGATAGCAATTGTTTGTTTGAACTCAGAGAGGAGTTCTAAGCCAGTATCATGATGAACTGGTAATTGGAAAAAGAATAAAAAGGCCTTGGCCAATTATTCAAAAGTCATATGGGACCCTGATTTTTCGTCCACATACCATTTGGTTGATGAACCAGTGACAGTTCATTGAAATAACCTCAAGCGGATGGAATCATCCATGATGTTGTTTGAATAGCACCATAAGTGGAAGGCCATAACATGGTTGGCGGGATCTTCCCCTGGTTTTCCTTCAAACTTTGGAATATCTTAAGGCAATTTGGTAGGCATATTGGGCCAAGTGGTGTCATGCAAAATGGGATCATTTGAGAGTTTGGTTAAATTAAGAATGTTGAGGATGCCAATTATGACATATTGATACTTAGTGGAGGATTAGTTCCAACTATTATGTGTGTAGGTAATGGACGTGTCCCTTGAAAGGGATTTGGTGGGTTTGTACTTCTTCCTTGAGAAGAATTTTGACTCCCACCTCCTTGTGAAGGAGAACCAATAGATGGATTGCCTTGGGTATGTGACCCAAGGAAAGTGGAACCAAGCAAAGTTGATCCCAAAATAGTAGCACTCACTGGGGTGTGAGATGGTTGAGTCGGTGAGCTAGCGAGACTAGGGACTCCTCCTAGAATAGGAGGGAGATTTCACAAGAGTCTAGAATGACAGGGATTCTATGGTTCCCCTATGGTTCCAACTAGCAAAGTGAATGTGTGAAAATGGTAATAAGAGAGAAATAAATTAACAAGAGATTTTGACCTTCACAAAATAGTATAACTCACAATTGCATGTAATCAAATGAACATCATACATAAATCAACTGTAAATAAACAAGCATGTGGATAGGTGGATTTTGTCTATGTGGGGGAACAATTAAAAAAAAATCTTGTGTCCTAAAAGACCTATCATCCTTCCTCTCAATTTAGCACTAGACCTTCTAATAGCACTCAACAGTGGGATCTGAAGCCAACGGAAGAGAAACTAGTGAAGGTTAAAGTAATGATTTATAATGAGGGGTAGAGGGTGCATATCCCGAAAGAGCTGGAGATATTTCCCAATAACCACACAAAATTTGATAAAGGTGCGATTGCAGCCCACAACCGTCACTTCGGTAGATATCCTATGTTTGGCCACTAAGTACCTCGATCAAAGTGTGACATTTATATTTTTGGCCTAAGAAATGGGTCACACACTGGATACCCTCACAAGAGTTGGGTGACTCAAGGAGGGATGCACAGAACAACCAGACCTCGGCCTTTGATCCTTCACGGGTATATCCCTGGCTTATGGTATAGGAACACTTGACTTGGAGGATTTGAAATATCCCTATTCTCAACTTCTATTGTTTCAAAATGTGAGAACCTGATAACAGGGGGTTATTTGGATGCCTACCCCCGAGATCCTACCTAGACTAAAAAAATTATTTTGGCACCTCTTGTGGAGGAAAATTTAGTGTGTTTTAGAAAAAATTTAGATGTGGTGGGCTGAGAGATTGGGGTTATGGACCAACCTTGTTTGAATTAAATTGGTGTGGATAATTTCCAAAGAAGTAGTCAGATCTTTCAGAATTCCTTTGAACAAAGCCTACTTCGACCTCCACTATTCTAATAGAATTTATGTGTGTGATGAGTGGCTTTGTGTGCAAGAAAGTGAAAAGTGTTGCAAACGATTTTAATAAGTTAAGTGTAAGACTACAGCATGTGGACTTCCTATGGTCCTTACAAATCTTCTAACCTAGCTTACTATGTTTCTTTGGTACAACCTTGTGGAATATTTAAATCCCTAAAGTACTAGCAATGTGTACATCTGGGTCCTTACAAATCCTTTAAACACCCTAGAATGGTGTTTATACTAAGAAATCTTTTGAAACTATCCTAGAATTGTAGACATGTGGGCATGTATGGGCCCATTACTTGATCATTTAAACTTTCCTAGAGTGTTTTTCTAAACTAAGAAAACATTTAGAAACTATCCTAAGATTGTAAACATGTGGGAATGTATGGGCCCTTTCAAATATTTAAGATGATTTCCAAAACTAGGAGGTACCCTAGGGGGGTTTTGTCCTCTCCTAATTATTTTTTAAGGGAGATGAAATTTCCTTTCAACCACCTTTTTTGATTCCCGAGATCACAATTGGGTGTGGGGGAAGAGCATACTTGAGGTTTAAAATTGATTTCTAGTCCCAAATTAATTGATTGTGTTTTGAAAAAGCAATAACTTCAACTCAAAATTTTAAATGCCAAATGAGCCATCCATGTGGCAACAAATCAAAGAGGAGAATTGTGATTCTTTTTACCCCTATGTGCTTATGTTAGCTAACCTTCTTATGAGAAAGGACTCTAAGTGAAGTGGGATTTCTTTACAAAGTGCAGGAAATTAAAATCTAAAGGCTAGGGGCCCTCAAACCACTCATAAAAACCCTTACAATTTGCAAAAAATGAACTTATGTGTGGGTTGCAATCCCAACAGGCGCATAGAGGGCGCAGAACGCGCAGAGTAATGAATATTGTCATGCGCACGGTGCACAAAGTGTGCATCTATGTTCTTTGAAAGTTGCACACTTCTTGTCACACATCAGGGAAGAATTTCCAAGTGAAATTCTCTTGCCTTGGCTCATAATTTTGACTTTGGAAGGCTGGACTAGGCCGATTTTGGTACCTGCATATCAAAAAAATTAAAAATAAGTGCTCTCAAGACTTAAATAGGGAGGAATTTGATATTGATCCCTAGTATGGTCGCCAATCTATTGTGTTGGTTTTGTCACATGGGTCAGAAAAAACACAACACTTGCATGCTTAGTTAAGTCATCTAAACAAGAAATAAGTTTGTGAGTTGATTAGATAACCAAATACACATGAAACAAGGAAATAAAAACTAAAAAAAAATGTTAGAGAAGCTTGCAAGAACTAGAACCATGAAAAACAAAAAAATGACCAATATATAGCTACCATGGATCAATATATTGATAGGCTAAACACTGTAGAGAAAGGCAGGGACTTATGAATCCCCTCTTCCTCCTTGGGATGGATCTTGAGTTCCCTAATAGAGAGTTATTCTCTTCATGCAATGGCAAGTGACAATGGCGAATAAATACAATGTCAATCCTCTCAAGAGGTGAGTGGAATGGCACTTGCTATAGTGCTTGAATGATTCAAAGAGAAAAGAGGATTCTCAAAGAAGAATTCTTGCAGAATAAAAATACCTTGAAGTTCTTATTTTTCTAGCACACCCATGGCACATATTTATAGTGTCCATTCATGGCAAGATATAATTGGTTCATAGTATGAACAAGGGGCCTTTTAGGGCACTCTCTAGCCCTTGACCAACCTCCAAGATAGATTTCTCTCAAATCTGAGTGTCAAATCATGTTGGGGGTCAGAATAGAAGTGGTTGAGAGGCCGACAAGATCCATAAATGCTTCGTTCATGAGAAGTGTGTGAATTTTCTTGTAGACAGTCGTGCATCTTGCGCACAGTGTGCGTTGATGGTTGTGTTATTCTATGCATTCTACACACTGTGCGCGTGCTTCCTTTGGTGAATTTGTGAACTTTGATTTTTGAACCAAGTATATAGTTTTTTTCCTTTTTGATGGATTTTGGTGTTGTACGTGGACTAATTGGTGTTGAAATTGATATATTTCTTCAATCGTTGTATGCAATGTTGCGGATGAATTTTCAGTGATAACAACCATAACCCACAAATGACCAAGAGAGAGCACACCTTCTCCAAAGGTAGCGCACAAGATAAAGATACCAAAAAGACTGAACAAGAGAAAACTACCCAACTACAGTTGTTGCTACTCCTCCTCCAAACTTGTGCATTGTTTTTGGTTTTCTGGGTGAGAGTGAGTGAAGAAATGAGCCAAGACGTCCTCTATTTATATTAATCTATCCAGTGACTTTTCTGGCTAGGTCAACCTAACTTTATGGTAATTATATTTTCTATTTATGCTTTTTCCTATGAAGCTGACTGATCTTCTTGAGGATAATACCTTAATATTATATTTTTTGTTGAGATGATATGTCTTCTAGGGTTTTCACACATCTATTTAGGGTTTCTCTTGCTTCTGAAATATTCTATTCTATTCAAAGGTTACATATGGAGTTTAATACCTCTCGTAGGTACCATAATATCAACACACCTCACATATAGGAGTTCCTTTGCACCATCAAGTAAAAAATGCAATTGATTTGACACATGGTGTCCCTCTACCTAAGAGGCATACTATATAGAATCTATTTTCTAGTGAAAGAGCAGATCAAACATCATATTCAAGATCTAATGCAAAAGGGACACATTTGACCAAGTTCCTCATATTGTGGGATCCTGATTATGCTACTTCAAAACAAGGATGGGATATGCCCACTCTTTATTGATTACAAATCCATCAACAAAATAACAGTCAATAATCAATATCCAATACCCAAAATTAATGATCTTCTTGATCAACTCAAGTACGCCCATATTTTCAGTAAGATCAATCTAAATTTAAGTTGCCATGAGGTGTCAATTAATCAAATTGATGTGTGGAAGATAGCCTTCGAATCTAAATGGGATTTCTTTTAGTGGTTGGTCATGCCTTTTAGCTTGAATAATGCCCCAACAATTTTCATGAGGATGATAGAAGATATATTGCAGCCACTCACCACTTCCTTTATGGTCATATATCTAGATGATATCCTCATCTTCAATAGAACATGGGAGAAGGATTTGAAGCAATTTCAACAAGTGTTGAATACCTTGCAACAAAACAAGTTATATGCCAATCTGGAAAAGTTCTTATTTTGCATGCAAAGAAATAAAGTATCTAATATACATCATGGATGAGTGTGGTGTGCAAGTGTATCTAGAAAATATCATAGTCATTCGCAATTGGTCAACCATGAAGACACTAAAAAAACTTTGCAACTTCTTGGACCTTGCCAACTTCTATCATAGGTTCATGTTGGGGTTCTCTCATATCACTTAGTCCTTGAGCCAAGTGACCAAGGGTGAAGCTAAATGAAATTTTGTTTGGGCCAAATCATAGTAGAAAGCATTCAACATTCTAAAATTCCACCTTTTCCCGACACCAATACTCATTCTACCAGACTTGCAAAAACCGTTTGAGATTGAGATTTATGCTTCAGACTATGTTTTCGGCACAATGCTCACTCAAGATGGACATTTGATCACCTATCACAATGAGACACTCTTTAACGCAGTTCATAGGTATCCCACCTATGATGATCCAGATGGATATCAATGGCCACCCACCTATTCCACTGTATCAAAGAACAATTTTCCATTTTGGTATTTTTTTACAGTTTTTTGAGTCCCAAACTTTCAGGGCCGTTTTGAGGCCCTAAACGATGTTTTTTGGACTTTTGGGGGGTGAAGGGTTGCTGATAGCATACTTTGAACCTCAAGCAAAAGTTGTAATTCTCAGATAGACCTTTTCGATGAGGTATCAAACACCTCAAACTAATATTGTGTGAAAAAGTTACACACTAGGGAAGTTGACATATCAACTACCCCCATCAGGGCCTACAAACCTTTTGGCATTTCATATTCCAGGGTTAAGTTTTGGATTTTATTTATGTTAAAAAGGAATTTGGAGCCTCATTTTAAATATCAACATCTTCTTGCTAATGAGTGTATACATCACATCTCTTCTAAGAGATAAGATTCCACCATTCTAGCGAGTTCATTCACTCGGTCTTTTAAAGTTCTATACATTTCGCTCATTAATAGAAATTGTGTATTATTGTATCTTTGTGTTTATTGTTATATCCCTTCTATATCTTTGTTATATTCTTGTATCTCTGTTACATCTTTGTGTATTTCCTTGTTATATTTTTTCCTTCATTTTTTTCTCAAAATAATCTGGATCAGTGGTATCAGAGCAGGTTGCTCCTTGTTTTTTTTAGTGCATGTCCCCGATGAGGTCAGGTTATAGAGAGTTGGGTATCGAGCTAGTTTCTCTTTAGGAAAACCATCCCAAGTGACCTCCCATAGTGGAAGAAAAGAGAAATGCGGGAGCATAATATTCTATCAATCTGTTGCTCGAGGAAGCCCTCACGCGACATAGGGACGAAATGATGGAAAATTTTTCCCAAATCCTTCAACGTCTGTCGATAATAGCAGATGCTTCTTTATCAAGCATCCACTTTGGAGGCACCACTCCTTTCATGGTACAAGTTAATTTTTATATTCTCGTATTTGAAGGTCAGATAGATATGGATGCTCTAGAAAAATGGTTAAATCTGCTAGAAGGTTATTTCTCTGTGCACAATTTCTCTGATAGGGAAAAGATCACCTTCGCACTCCTTAAGGCTCTTCCCCATGTCAAACATTGGTCGGAAACTTACTGTGAGAAAATTTCCACAGAGTCCGGAATGTTCCAGGACGACCCCACTTGGGAATATTTCGTAGATGTCTTCAAAGAACAATATTACCATGTTGGAAACTATGAAGACCAGTACATGAGATGGACCACACTATGTCAAGAGAGGGGCCAAGCAGTGCTAGAGTTCACCAATACCTTCCATACCTTGCGCACCAAGCTGGGTATCAAATATTTTGAGCGACATTTGATTCTGAAATATTGTGGGGTTCTACATAGATACATCCAAAACGAAATGGATTTTTTATACATATCATCAGTGGGATATGCTTATCGATATGTTGTCAATATCGAGCAAAAATTTAAGTACCGAAACAAATGGGAGTTCGGGTCTACAAATACGCAACAACAAAGTATGGTAAATATCTTGAAATGTTGTAACTGCAAAGAGTATTCTATTTATTAGTGAGTCATTATTCATTATATCAATCCCCTTTTGTGGATTGATCATGTCAAGCATTGTAATTGACCAAATCCCCTTTTGTGGATTGGTCAAACCCTAATTTTATTATGCAAATTAAGAAGTCGGCCCCCAGGACTAATTAAAGTGGTTTTAACCACTAAGAAGACAAGTCGTTCATACCCAGTGAAGAGACACCTTTCCAGCACCTACCAGCCAGTATAAATAAAGGAATCCAGTGCCTCATTATCTCACTCACTCATTCTCTCATCAAGAGCGCAAGTTTGGTAGTTGCAGTTGGGAGAAGAAGGAAGAGAGAGGCGCATTTATCAGTGTTGGATATTCTCTAATGTTTTGGTTTATTGTCTTGGAATTGTATTGGCTATCTATATGAAGGAAGTTTTTGCTGGGTTTTCTCCCCCATGAGGGTTTCCCAGGATAAATCTTGTGTATCTTGTGATTTTGTTTCTCTCATTGATCCTACCTATGTTATTGTTATCTAGTAAATTGAAAAAAAACCTAATAATAGCTCAAAACTTAACATGGTTTCAGAGATCAACTGAAGAGAGCATCTTTCACTGGATAAAGAAAAATGTCATTGTTGTCGTACAAGAAAAATAGGGATTTTTTGTTGGAGAGGAATTTTTTCCTAAAAGCCATCTAGAAAAGTGCGCCCTACCCTAGTGAATCTTTTGGAAACTTGAGAGCACCTTTTCAATGGACAAAGCCTCTGGAAATTCAAACCCTATTTTTTGACTGGTACCAAAAAACCAGAAAAACCAGGAAACCAAAACTAGTACCAGAAGTACCATTCCATATTTCTGCAAGCTCAATTTCAAGGGGTAAAATTTGGATTTTCAGAAATCTAACTACATCAGCTTACTCACCTCATCTCAGCGCATCTATCCACTAGATCAAAATTTCAAAATTTGAAGTTTGAAAAATTAGGGTTTTCTCAAAAAACCCTCAGTTACAGTTAAAGTACGAGCTGCAATTACAGCTGCAGTTCCAGTTGCAGTAAAATATTTTGTAAAGTGTTGGCCAACCTTAAAGTTGAAACATATCTTAAGTTTTTAAGGTTTGTTACCTATCACAGCTGCTACCGGATGGTACCACCACCCCACCAATACTATCAGAGGTATGTACTTACATATGTTTCAACTATATTATTCTAAGGAGTACTTGCAAGAAAAAGGATCTCCTATCATAGATCCAGAAGGATCTCAAATCCAACACACTCAGAAGTCTAATGCACACTAGGTTTGATTAGCTTGATATGCATCTACTTGTTATGACATTATGTTGACCTTATGAACATCTAGGTGGCATGTTGAAATCGTACTAACCTTTGGTCAAAAATTAAAGTCAAGGTATTAGATGGATTAAAGTTGAGATCATAGAGTTTATTCTCTAACCCAACTTTCTATCAAGATAGCATATTCTCTTGGTACAAAAGATAGATTGAAGAAAGCATTGTTCATCTTGAGTGAAGGAGACTTGGAAGAAAAGAAACACACTCATTCTTGAGGACAAGACTCCAGGTTCGAGGTTTGATTAATTAAGTTGATAAGATTCAAAGTTGCACATGAAAAGTTGATAACTACCCATTTACAAGTAAACACTCTAGTTGAGGTAGCAGTCTTTGAAAATTATTATACTTGGTAGCATGTGAGCATATTGAGATAAATTCTTAATTTAATCATTTACCAGATACAACTAAAATATCCTCTAGGAGAAACTTCTTGTGTTGGTTTCAGGTTTCCATGGATGAATGTTTGATCACAACACTAGAAGAGTGTTCATCTTATTTCGTATTGTATCTCTTATTTTTGATCTTTGTTTCAAGAAAGTCACAAGTGATAGCCCTAAAGGAGCTACTATGACGATTATTTGTGCTATTGTTTAATTAGTATTATCAAAAGAGTATTACTCTTGCCCATTGTTTTGTTGACCTTGGTTCAGGTCACAAGTGATAACCCTAAGGAATCTATAGTGAAGGTTACAAAAGGAAACGGATTAGATGAGACATGAAGCAAACTACCCAAGTCGTGCACATACATCCATCTACCAAAGAAGATGAAGAAGAAGTTATTTTTAAGTTCCAGAGTATCTCATATGGATATTGATTGTAAGGAGCAGAAGGCTCCAAAGATGACCAAACATTAGAACAAGAACTCACAGAATACTTGGTCAAAGGATAATGAAGCCACCTTGATGAGAAGTAGAACTCATTTGAAGTCTGACTCAACCTTTCATATTTAGACTTGGTATTCAACACCAAGTATACCCCATAAGAGATGATGAAGTCCTTGTAGACTCAGAAAAAATCAAGAGTAATCCTGATCTCAGAAAGGATCAGATGAAGAGACAACTTCCAGGACTGTGAGATAGATGCCATGAGAAGACTAGATAGAAGCTTCATAAACTTCTAGGAGATATGAAATCTCCTCGGAAGATTTCCCTGTTTTAGTGACAGAGACAAAATCCAGTCAGAAAGACTAGGATATGGTTTTTTTCCGTGAGACTAGAAGAGAAGTTGGTAATGACTTCCAAGATTATCTAACAGATCAAGCATGTTTCAGATGTACAAAGCCTGATGTGTGTCTAAAGGATTCTCCCATCAAGAGGGAGAAGACTATGATGAGACAATTAACCCAATAATTGAATAAATAGTTCCAATATTCATGAAGACAACCAGAACAACCATGATTCATATATAGTATGAGATGTAGGGGGAGAAATCCCCATATTTAAATTGAGTGGCAGATGGTGCAGTACATTAGTTGGGTCATGGAGACATGACTACAATAAAATATAGAGTTACCTCCATGAAATAAGAAGAGCTACCTTCGGTATCAGTTATTGAGCCACTCTCAATTTCAAATGAAGTTGTTGCCATGATGGAGTAGATGAGTTACTCTCAGATTTTAGCAATCACGATGAGAATGAAGCAACCATTATCAACTTCAGAGCAACTGCAGGTTCAGAGTCCCAGTTCCAGAAGGAACAGTTACAGAAAAAGGAGAGGACATACTCTCAGGCAGTGAGACAAATAGTGATTTGCAGAAAGCACATAGAGCTAGCACATGATTGTGTAGATTGAGTTGCAGTTGAGAAAGTGTACTAGATTGGTACAATGTAATGTGAAAATTTGGTTTGAAGTTGAAGATAGAAAGACTCAGGTCTGCAGGTTGAAGAAGGCTCTGTACGGGATTAAGCAAGCTCCTAGAGCTTGGTATGGCATAATTGATAGTTTCCTGACGAGCTTGGGATTTACCAAGAGTAAAGTTGATTCTAACCTTTACCTCAAGGTTATGAATGAGGAGCCAATCATTTTGCTACTATATGTAGATGATGTATTCTTGACAAATATGAAGAAGATCTCATCACAGATTGCAAAAGAATCTCGCTACATAGTTTGATGAAAGACCTAATGCATTATCTCTTAGGTCTTGAAGTTTGGCAGAGCCCATAGAAGATCTTCCTTAACCAAGGGAATTATACAGTTGAAATAATGAAGAGGTTTAACATGTTGGAATGTAAATCCATGTACACACCCATGGAAACGAAATTGAAGCTCTTGGTAGATGCCTCATCAGAATTGGTTGGTGCTACTATGTACAGAAAGATTATTGGTTCAGTGATGTCTCTGACGAATACTAGGCTAGGTATATGTTTTGTCGTGATTCAGTATCTGGTAGAACCCAGACATGTTTACCTTGATGCAAAATATTTGATGAGATACCTTAAGGGTATGTTGGATTTTGGTCTTTGTTATACTAGAGATCATGACTTCAGAATGAGTGGTTATACCGATTCATATTGAGCTAGAAGTGTTTATGATAGAAAGAGCACTTCAAGATGTTGTTTTAGTCTGGGGTCAGCCATGACTTCATGGCATAGGAAGCAATCCAGTATTTCTCTCATCACGGCAGAAGAAGAATATATTGCAACCTCGTGTTGATGTTGTTGAGATGCCAACCTCGTGCTGAAGATTTCCAGCTTCGTGATGATGTTGATGAGATGCCCGCTTCGTGCTAAATATTTCCATCTTAGTGTTAATGTTGATGAGATGTCAGGTTTGTGTTGAAGATTTCCAGCTTAGTGTTGGTGTTGATGATGCTCCAGCCTTCATGTTGTGATGATGTTGTTCTTGATGTTGTATCAACCTCGTGTTGTTATTGATGATGATGATGTATTAGTGTTATACTAATCCATGTTGATTCAGATGATGATGATGCCATTCCATCTCCTTGTTTTGGATGATGATTTTGATGATGAGAAAAACTTTCGATGATTTATAGATATTCCAGTCAGTGTTCCAGATGTTGTTGATGTTGTTTCCCTCTCTCTCTCTCCTGATGATGTTGTAGAATACCCTTCTTGTTAAGGGGGAGTGTTGAAATATTATAACTGCAAAGAGTATTCTATTTATTATTGAGTCAGTATTCATTATATCAATTCCCTTTTGTGGATTGATCATGTCGATCATTGTAATTGACCAAATCCCTTTTTGTGGATTGGTCAAACCCTAATTGTATTATACAAATTAAGAAGTTGGCCCCCAGGACTAATTAAAGTGGTTTTAACCACTAAGAAGACAAGTCGACCCTGCCCAATGAAGAGACACCTTTCCAGCACCTACCAACCAGTATAAATAAAGGAATCCAACACTTCATTATCTCACTCACTCATTCACTCATCAAGTGTGCAAGTTTGGTAGCTGCAGTTGGGAGAAGAAGGAAGAGAGAGACGCATTGTTCAGTGTTGGATATTCTCTAGTGTTTTGATTTATTGTCTTGGCATTGTATTGCCTATCTATATTAAGGAATTTTTTGTTGGGTTTTCTCCCCCATGAGGGTTTCCCAAGATAAATGTTGTGTATATTGTGATTTTGTTTCTCTCATTGATCCTACCTATGCTATTGTTATCTAGTAAATTGAAAAGAAACCTAATAATAGCTCAAAACTTAACAAAATATGGCCCTAGCAACCATCCTCCAGAAACCTATTCCAATCCATGGGAAAAGAAGGGTAACAGAAAGACGAAGAAGGAAACTAGAAAGTGATGTGATTTCCACAAAATCCCCTAGCACAACACTAATGAATGTCACTCAAAAAAGTCATTGGTGGCCAATATCAAAGAAAAAGAGTTGAACCTTGATTTAGAATCTGATTCAGAAAATAATCGAAGGAGACAAATCATTGACACAGACCCCACTGCCATTGTCGCAACCACAATGATCCAACCAGAAGAACTAGAAGATCTTAAAGAGGGGGAGTGTTTGTTCCATTCACAAATGTGAGTAAAGGGAACCCTGTTTCATTTCATTGTTGATAGCATAAGCCAAAAGAATCGCATCTCAACAAAGGTATTCAAACAATTGGAATTTCCAACAACACCACACTCACATCCATACAACATCGAGTGGCTTCGCCAGGGAAAAGATATTTGTGTTAGAAAACAGTGTCACCTGTCCTACGCCATCAATCCCTTCAAGGATGAGGTATTGTGTGATGTTGCCCCGCTGGATGTCTGTGATGTTCTTTTGGGCCAACCATATATGTGAAAGCACCATGTTATGTATGAATCTCGACCTCGTAGTGTCATTGTTACTCTGGGGGATCACCTCTACAAGATACCAGAGGTAGTTCTGAATACTATTTCAACAAAATAGTGTAGCAAAGTCGTCTCCCATACGACAAAGTTTATCTTCTTCGCAATTAGGGCAGAAAGTGAACAGAAGGTAACTGTGACCACTGCGACCTCAGTCCAAGCCCCTTTTATCCAACATAAGTAGGTCGACAAGATTGAAGAAAAACATAAAGATTTCTTCTGCACACCATCATATCATGCAGTCATACTGGTTAAAAAGTTCCAACCCCTCCAACATCAAGTTCGTGACAACCTTCCACAAGCCAAGCAACGCAACTTCTCCAGCAAGGAAAGCATCTCACCAAGGTTTAGATTCAGTAAACACTTCCCCATCTCCAACGGGAACTCAATGCAATGGAGACATTTCTTCCTAATGAGGTAGGATTGATCCAAATGGATATCGGTGGCCACCCACCTGTTCCACTATCTCAAAGAACAATTTTCCATTTTTGCAGTTTTTTACAGTTTTTCGAGTCCCAAACTTTCAGGGTTGTTTTGAGGCCTTAAACGACATGTTTTTGGACTTTTGGGGGGCCAAGGGTTGCTAGAAACATACATTGACCCAAATGGAAGTTGTACTTCTCGAATAGACCTTTCCAACAAAGTATCGAATGTCCCAAATAAAGATCATATGAAAAAGCTACACCCCCAGGAAGTTGACGTATCAACTACCCCCTCGGGGGCCACAAACCTTTTGGCGTTTCATCTTCCGGGGTTAGGGTTTTGGATTTTATTTATGTTAAAAATGCCTTTGGATCCTCATTGTAAATATCATCATCTTCTTTTGAATGAGTATAGCTATCACATATCTTCTCAGAGATAATTTGCCACCATTCTAGTGAGTTCATTCACTCTGTATTTTACAGTTATGTGCATTTCTCTCAATAATAGAAATTGTGTATTATTGTATCTTTGTGTTTATAATTATATCTCTGCTATATCTCTATTATATTCTTGTATCTTTTTTACATCTCTATGTATTTCCTTTTTATATTTTCGCCTTCATTTTGTTCTCAAAATAATATGGATCATATCACAAGGAAATGTACTCCATTATGCAACCTGTTGTCAGTGGAAGCATTATATTATAAGAAAGGAAACAACCATCCACACTAGCCATAAGAACCTACAATTCATGCAAACACATGGAATTTTTTAGAAACACTACCATCATAATACGTCCTTGTACCTTCAACAATCCCCCTTAAACAGTAAGTACAAGAAGGGCAACACAAACTGAGTTGCAGACTTCCTTAGCTAACCTCTAGTTGGGGCACTAGCTACATTTCTTAATTCTTGTGGAAATGAGACTTTTGAGTGGCTCGAGTTGTATGACAATGAACCTAACTTCTTTGCTACATATCAAACACTTGCCACAAGTAAACAAGTTTTACACTTTCACCTCCAAGATGAACTTACATACCATCTAAGCCATCTTTATGTTTCTCTAATAAATCATGAGAAGCTAATTTGGGAGGCACATTATAGCCGAGTGGTATGGAACTTTTGTGTGGAGAAAATAGTGGTAGTATTGTAGAAGTACTTCTATTGGCCAAAGTTGTGACATGATGTTATCAAATATATCATATCATGCATTGTCCATGTCATCATCAAACCTACCATTAAGAAGTCGGGGTTTCACGGTCCTCTTCCTACTCAAGATAAGCCTTAGGAGTCAATATCCATGGATTATATGTCAAGACTACCCTCAATCAATCATGGTAATGATTGTGTATTTTTGGTTGTTAATCGATTCTCTAATATGGCCATTCTGACCCCCTACAAGAAGACTATCATAATAGAATCCACTACTAATCTCTTCTTTGAACATGTTTGGGTTCATTTTGGGCTACCATGGACCATTGTTTTAGATAGGGACAAGTTCCTTAGTAATTTCTAGTCTAGAATGTGGTCAATGATGGACACCGATTTAACCAAATCCATTTCCTTCCAACCCCACCAATGGACAGATAGAGCTAACAAGATGATCATCCATATTCTTATAATGTAACACTCCAAGAATTTGTCTACACGACATGAAATACTTCCTTATGTTCAACATAGCTACAATAGATCCCTTTGTAGTTCTATTAGCCATTATCCTTTTCAAATGTGCCTAGGGTTCCAATGATTGGCCCCAATTAATATAGATCTACCTATTGCATCTACACAATAAGAGTCCTCCTATACTTAGATCAAGGTATACAAAGAGAATAAATTTGTTGAATGAATCCAACAAGTTCATGATATGTTGTAGAAATTCAATGCTAAGTACAAGCAACGACACAATCAACATTGGGATTGACACAAGTTTTAGTTAGTGATAAGGTATGGTTGCACATGCAAAAAGATAAATTCATATGCCCCCATAGGGAACTCAAACCACTCAAATATGGGCTTCACACCATCACCAAATTAGTGTGTGAGAATGCTTTTGAATTGAACATTCTACCTTTCATTTGCTTACACCTTGTATTTAATGTGGAGCTTCTTCGAACATATTTTCCACCTCTATTGGACACCTTGAAGGTGGTAAAACACTTATCCCCTACATAAATAAACCTTGATTGCACTAAAAAATATATAGTCGATTAAATCAGGGACACCAAAACAAAGGGCACCCACCAATAGAACTTGCAATTCTATCATGTTGTCAAAGCAAGGAAACTTCTTCATTAGGGAAAGTGGTTTGTGAGGATTCAAATTCAACCAAAAAGATTCATTATCTAATGGAGGAGCTTGACACAATTGAGACCATTTATCCCTAAAGGGGGAAACCAATCTAGGAGGATATAAGAGGCCACCTACATCTACCATTGACTTAAAAACAATCATACACCTTACCAATTCTACAACGATTTTGTAGGTACTAAACTTTCGACACACTTTTCAAGAACTTCCTATGTGTTTTTGAAAACTAACATGGCTTAGAAATTTATTATTGTTAGGCCAACCAAATACATAGGGCTTGGAATAAGCGTTGTGACTATCCACTAAATTCCCCAAACATAGGGCATATGAAAAAGTTGTGGCCTAGGGAAATTGACATATCAATGAGGCTTCTAGGGGCTCACATTTCTTTTTCCACCTCATCTCCTATGATTAGGGTTTTATACTTTATGTTAAAAGGTAGTTCAACCTCTTGTAATGGGATTTTTTTGAATGAGCATAGATGACACATATCGTTTTAGAAATAGGCTGCCACCATTCTAGCCAGTTTGTATTTCTTTACATATTGTAGTGATTTAACTATTTCATTCATTAATAGAGTTTGGGGTTTCACTATATTAATATGATCTTTGCAATATCTCTATTTTATTTATCCTATTATTGATATCTTCATTCTGTTCTCAACATAATCCAAATCACTTATGGTAACTAGCTTAGAAATAATGCAACATGTTTTGGAACAACTTAAAAACTCTTGACCATCATTACTTTACATGTGCTTCTGCTTCTTTCTTACGAAGTTGGATTCAATCAACAATGAGTGCAATTTTCCCTAGGTAGATGAAGTCTCAATCCTTTCTATAATTGGCCTAAAAATACCTTTGCATCATTTATTGGGACACACTTTTGGAACATTGTTATAAGATTGATCTCCTAGCATATTTAGTTGGAGTACAATAATGGTATTTTTAATGAAACATTTACCCCAAGTCAATGTATTCAACAAGAAAAATTGTTAAAGAAACTATATTTTCTAAGCCTTGAAGCAAGAGGATATAGAGGACCTCTAGCGGGTATGAATAATTTTTCCTTCTAGTGTATATTTTTTTCAATTTATTGCATTTTCAATGAGGTTCACCCTCTCCGGGTTGCACCCATTGTATGGGCATGACCTCCTCCATCATACTATAAGCTCAACTTTGATGGGGCATAAAAAGGTAACATAGGTAGAATATGGATATAAGTTATTATTTTGGTTTAAGCATGAAAAATAATAGTCTAGTTTATGTAGAATATTAGCTTGGACACTAATAACAATGCAAAAGTCGTGGTTTGTCAAAAATGAATATTGATATCCCATAACGTAATTCATGTGCTTGGTAATAGAGGGTGATTCTCAACTTTAAATCATAAAGGTTCAATTGGTTTCTCAAGGTAGAGGCTTTTTTGAGATAAACACTAATGTCATATTAATCACATCGCTTTTGACTATTAGCATTGTATTAAGTGGATTCTAGTGAATTAAATATTACACCATATATGACAGGTTGGTATCACTATTGCAGATAACATAGCTAACAAAGGAGAAAAATTACCATGGGGTACATAGAAGGCCTAGATTAAATCTAGTTCCCTTAGTTACCCAAGTTATTTTATGAACAAAAGTTACACACCCATCCAATAGGGGAATATCAACTAAATCATTGTTAACACTACCTTCCAGGAATAAATGACTAATCAATTTTCTTTTATCATGAGTATCCATTTAGTCACATATTTATCTTTCCATTAGGGGAAACTTGAGGTCTAAATGGGCCTCTTGAGGAAAATAATAAAATAAGAGTTGTGAATTTTCAAAAAGAAAGAAAGAAAACCATTTTTTTGTTATATTTTTTACTTATCTCCTTATAGATTTACACAAATTTCAAGTATATGATGAGTGCATGTAAATTAATTTAGGATCCAATGTTGTCACTAGAGAAAACCACTATTGTTGCATGTTATCCCCATGTTGTGGATAACTAAGGAGATTATGCCTCGAGGCCCTCAGGTTGCAAATATGGAGTGTCGAGAGACTACATGACCAACAATACCCTTTTTCACATATGGAAAACCCTCTCACCACCACAGATGGTCGCAGGTTTGCAGATGGCATCCACCACACCAGCTGGCTTCTGGAAGGCAATGGGCCTTGCTCCATGAGGTACAAGTCAGTATTATGGTGATCATCATTTCAATTATTTAATCCATTTGATTATGTTGTATCTTAGATTGTTCTAGATTTCATGATATATGCTTGGACATTATGCCTTTTCCATGCTTCACCTTGGTGGTTGACATTGTTCCCTAGTAAGTCGTCTTTCTTGGGAATGGGTTTGCTACTAGGAACTCCCTTAATGAGCCATCGTACCATTCTCGACCATACTTACAACTTTCCATCATTTTTCCCCTCCATTTCCTTATCTCTTGGGATTTTAAGGTGTATTGACCCAAGAAGGGGTTGTCCCTCATTCTATGGGAAGAAGGGGTTGAAGGCCCAGAGGGGTCGATGTTGGGTAAAATATAAAATCCTTGTATAAACCTTCCAGATGTTTCGCCTAGGGATCACCCAAGAAAGCAATGAAAATCTTATCTTTGAATAAAGGG
>JASDQU010309392.1:25724-35932 GCA_032191745.1 Picea mariana
TACAACAAGCATGTCATCTACATATAATAGCAACATAATATAGCTTCCATTTTCTAGCCTTTTAAAATAAACACAGTGATCAGAATGACATCTATTATAACCATGTTCTGTCATACCTGTCAAAATTCAAATGCCACTGCCTTGGAGCTTACTTTAGGCCATACAAGCTCTTCTTCAACCTGCATACCAAATTTTCCTTCCCTTCGACCTCATACCCTTGTGGTTGTTGCATATAAATCTCTTCATCCAAATCCCCATGGAGAAAATTTGATTTTACATCTAATTGTTCAATATGCAAATATTCTACTGCCACAAGACTTAAAATAGTCCTAATTTAAGTCATCTTAACAACATGAGAAAATTTTTCATCAAAATCTATACCTTTCTTTTCTGCAATCCCTTTTACAACAAGTCTACCCTTGTACTTCTTTTTTCCTCCATCTTCTTCCTTCAACTTATAAACCCATTTATTCTGTAATGCTCATTTTCCTGCAGGAAACTGAACCAAGTCCCAAGTCTAGTTATTTAGCAAGGAATCCATTTCCTCTTTCATTCGTTGTTCCCACTTCTTTTTAGTGTCTACCTGCATTGCCTCTCAATAACATTCTGGTTCACTAGAATCAGTCAACAATAAATAATACAATGAAGGAGAGTATCGTTCAGGGGGTCTACTTAACCTGGTAGATCTTCTAACATCACTTATAGGAGTTTGAGGTACTTTTTGCTCCTGTTGTTGTACTTTTTGATTTTTTGGTACATTTGGAATTTCTTTTTCAGTGATCTCATCAAGCACTTTGTATTCTGGTTTTTATTTTTCCTATTTATTTCCTTGCAATTGATCTTTGTACATGACCTTCTCATTGAATATGACAGCTCTACTCCTAATGATTTTGTTATTTTCATAATCCCATAAGCGATAGCCAAAATCATTAACAATTTATCTAATAAAGGTACACTTCTTGGATTTTTCCTCAAGCTTTGTTTTATTTCTTTATCAATATGGACAAATGCTTCACAACCAAAAGTCTTCAAAAAAGAATAGTTTACCCGTTTACCTGTCGATTCCTCCTCTAGAATTACACCATCCAARGAGCTTGAAGGTACTTTGTTTATTAAGTAAATATCAATATCTACAACATCTGCCAAGAACTATAAGRGGAACCCAACATGCAATCTCATACTCCTTGCAYGCTCCATGGTTGTCATGTTCATCCTTTMTGACACACCRTTTTCTTGTGGTGTTCTTGGAATTGTTTTCTCTCTACGAATCCCATGGTATGAACARTAATCATCAAACTCCTTGCTGCAATATTCACCTCCATTGTCTAATCTGAGACACTTCAACATTTTTCCTGTCTCATTCTCAACCAAATCTTTCCATTTCTTAAAAGTATCAAAAACATCATTTTTTTGTCGAATGCAATAAACCCAAGTTTTTCTAGTTGCATCATCAATAAAAGTAACATAATAACGAGAGACACCAAGAGATGATGCCTAAGTTGGTCCACATACATATGTATGAACAAKATCTAACCTTTCACTCTTCTTTTCTTTTCCGACTGTGATAAATCTGACCCTCTTATGTTTTCCATAAACACAATGCTCACAGAAATCCAAATCAATTTGTTTAAGATCTGGCAACAAATTTATTTTGTGAAGTATCTGCATCCCTTTCTCACTCATGTGTCTAAGCCTATGATGCCACAGTGTTACATCCACTCCTGTAGAGGCTAAAGAGATAGAAGAATCAATATTACCAGTACATAAATTTAATGTACCTACCTTCTCTCCTTTTTCTATCACCGGTGATCATTTTGTGACCTTCCACGCCTTATCTGTAAATATAGATATATAGCCTTCACTTTCCAACTAACCTGTTGAAATCATATTTTTCCTTATATCTTGTACATGTATTACTTCTTTCAATAACCATTGGTTTCCATTCTTTTTCTTTATTTGTACCTTACCCATTCCAACAATTTTGCATGGTGCATCATCACCCAAATGAACCTGTCCAAAATCACCTTGAACATAATCTAGAAAATGTTTCCTATGGGGTGTGGCATGAAATGAAGCCCCTAAATATACTACCCAAGAATCATAAATATTATCTACAGAAAGAATCAAATCATCTTATAACACATCACCTGTTACATTTGCTTCTTGATTTTTCTCTTGTTGTCCATCTCTTTGTTTCTTTGGAGCTCTACAGTCTTTCTTCAGATGCTCTTTATTCCGACAATTCCAACACTCTATATTTCCCAGTATGGATTTGGATCTACCCTTCCTAGAATTCCCATGATTCCCTGATCCCTTTCCTCTATCCTTTTGTCTTCCCCTGTTCTCCATGTTTAACGCATTACTTGATGTCTCACTTGCACTTTTACATCACATTTCCTCGCTAAGGATAACACCAACAACATCATCAAATTTTAGAGTGTTTTAACCAAAGACATAGTTACTTATAGCCATGACCAAGCCATTCCAACTTTCTGGCAATGAGCATAAGATTAGAATATCCCTGACCTCGTCATTAAAGTCCACTTTTATAGAACTTAGCTGATTAGTAGCCATATTAAATTCATTTAAATGATCTACAACAGACCCACCTTCTGCCTTCTTCATATTAAATAATCGCTTCATTGGAAATGCCTTATTGGAGGATGATGGTTTTTCATACAGTTTAGCCAATGCATCCATCAACTCCTTCATTGTCTTTTCTTTTGAACTATTAAAATCCATCAACATTGCTAGGCTCAGCCATATGATTTGTAGTACCTTTCTGTTAATAACCTCCCATTCTTCATCCTTCATGGTTGTCGACTTCTTTTCTATTCCACCCAATCATAGGAATAGATCCTTCTGATACAAATAATATTCCATCTGATTCTTCCATAACTAGTAGTTTTGGCCATTAAATTTCTTGAACCTAAACTTTCCATCTTCTGCCATTGCTCTCACTAAAACCATGAACCCTCTTTTCTTAAGAGCTACCTTTCTTTCTGATACCAGTTGAACATCACACCCGTTGTAAATTCCTCTTCTTTCTCTCACAATCTCCTCTCTCAGAATACAATATTCGTGATAATACATAGCCCCAATATAATTCCCTCATAATATAGGGTTTCCTTATAGGGAAAAAAACCCTAAAAATAAATTTTAATATCATATCTGTGACCTTATAATGAACGATCTAGATTGACTATGAAATTACAATAATTTAGAAGGCAATTTTTCCCAAAATTTTGCTTCGGGGGCGCTTCCCCTGAATCCCCTGCCAGGGTGGGCTACAAAAATTGTCGCCATCCCCCCTGGTGAAATTTTTGGGGGGGAAATCCCCCCCACACCCCCCCCATTAGGGAATGGGGTCCAACCGCAGCTGAAACAAACCTATGAATCAGGAAGATAATCAAGCTCCACAACCAACAGAGGCTTGAGAAATCTTGGGTTGAAGGATGACCTTAGGAGCATTTTCCACTATTTATGGAGTAGAGATATCTTTAAATATTTGTATTTCATATTTGAAAAACAATTTGTGTTTCAAAGGGTCATACATGTCATCCTTGGGGGCTGCTTTCTGAATCTTGGGCTGACTGTCTGCATCTGCCCCAGTTTTTTCTCCTTCGCGAGTGATGATGTTGATTTTGGGTATTGTCCCCTTGAATTCCCTCCTAAGTTATAAGCCTATGAATTTATCTCCTCTGTGAAGAACTTGGTCCTCCCACTTCACAATTAGGTATGGGAAATATTCAGTTGCGTTAATAATAGTTATGCATTGTGAACACCATAGTCGTCTCGAGTGAGGGCAGTCTCCAACCATGTGTCCTTGTTCATCGCAATTGTAACATTTACTTGGTCCTCTTCCTCCATTCCTTCCTCTTCTAAATCCACCTCCACCCCCACTCCCTCGACCTTTTTCGGGTACTTGGGGTTTTTGGTTTACCCTGAATGCAGTCTGATCCAGTCTATCGACAAGAGCATCTAATTCTCTACAGTGGTTTTTAGCATGTGTTGTAGACTCATAGAATTCACAATTTGTTGTATTAGGTGTAGGCATGTACTTCTACAGGATGGGGCAGTGTCTTGGTGCATGCCCATGAGTACGACATATTTCACAGTACTCAGTTTTATGGGTTGGTTGGGTGCTTGGAAAAACATGGTATTGCACTGGTGCATGGAATGGTGGAGTTGCAGATACTTGCACAACTCCTCCCATTGGTCCTGTNGGGGGGGGGCGTATCGGGTTGTGTGGAGGTCCCATTCCCCTCATATGTGGACACTCATTTACCAGATGCCCCTCTGTATAGCATCATGTACACCAAACTTGAGGTCATCCTGGTCTAGGTAGAGTTAATTTTTGGATATTGTCTGTGAGTGTCGATATTTTTCCCTAGAGTTGTGAAAAGTTCAGGTTTACTAGAGTTCCGGTTACCCTCAAACTCCCTAGGTATCCTACCATGTCTTCCATATTCATTGATTTTTCCAAAGCACCTGTCAAGGTGGTTATCCCCTATTGCGTCAGGGGGATTCGTGTCAAGGGTAGTATCCCTTGGATGTACCATCCCCTCTGATGATCTTCATGAATTGGATGCGCTACTGTCCCAATGGCATACTTAAAATTTTGAATGTAATCCCATGCAGACTCACGCTCTCTCTATTGAATCTCCCACAACTCAGAGAGAGCTTGTTTCTCTAGCTGAGGTAGCTTGAATTCAGCGATGAATTTATAATGCACATGGTCAAGGGTAAAGGCTTGTCCTTGTAACCCAGGCTCAATAGCCTTCATGTACCACTTGAGGGCATGACCCCTTAAAGTATTCTAGAATTACATTAACTTGTTCTCATCCATAGTCCCTCTGGACCTCCAGATGGCGTCGCATAGAAAGCAATGTTGTTCTACATCCTGATCTCCTTTACCCCATAATTATGGGTATCGGGTGATCGATTCTCCCGTGTGTCCAGCCATTCCAGGTTATATTGTTCATACCAAAATGAATCCTAATTTCCCTGGTTGTGATCTGCTAGGAGACCCTAATATCCTCCCATTGTTCACACTTGTGGATTTTGAGAGATTGAGTGAATTTGCTAGAATAGAAATTGCATGAGTATGTGGTATGAAGATTACCAAGGGTATAGAGGGCCCCTGAGGTATGGGTGACATGGGGCTGGTTCCACTGAATTCTATGTGGATTTATTTGATATGGGGGTTCTCACTTTCTTGCTCTGAAGTAGACTGCTCAGCCTCATTCCTGTCTCCTCCTGAGATCGGGGCTGAATCTTCTCTGTCTTTCACAATATCCAGACCTTCTTCATCTTCCCTTGCTTCTACGCACTCCTCTTCTAATCCACCCACCTGGGGAATTCTTTCTCTTTGTGCTTCTCTTTCTTGCAATATTAGACTAGATAGTCTTTCTTGTCTTCAAAACTTCCACAACTATTCTGTCTTTCTTTCATCTGTTTCTCCTAGTCTGATTTCTTTTCGCAACACCTTCGACTGCTTCGTTTCTTTCTTTACCTTTCCTCACCACCATTTCTCAACTATGGTGGCTCTCCTCAATGCTCACTCACTTCTTGCGCTCTTCTCTTTTTTATTTACCATCTTTCAAAGAACATGTTCCCCTTCTCTTACGTCATAAACCTGCCCCAAGATTGCCCCACCTCAAACACAGGCATTTAGGCTGCCATCTCACTCGAGGGAACAATTAGCATCCCCTCTTCCACCAAGAAGACCTTGATCCATAGGGGAATTTCCCTCATCATTAATTTTCTCACACCTTTCTTGAATGTCACTTATGCTTGTGAAAAATATTGATGATACTCCGCTGCAAATTCAACGATATATCCCTCCATAGTTGTGTCAACCTAGAAATCAACTGCTCGATTATTCTGGTGATCTAGATGATGGAGCTATGCTAATTTCTCTGTATCCCAAGTACAGATTGTCTTGACACATTCTTTGAACTCTAGTTCTTCTTTCATCCGATCTACTTAATGGAACAACTCTTTCAGGAATTTTACCCAGAAGATCTCATATTGGTCACTCGATCTTTTTGAGTAGAAGACATAATTTCTTGCGGTGTTCGAGGTCAAATTTCATAAATTTGCTTCCTTCCATATGAATGCATCACACTTGCATTCCCAAAACTACTGAACATCAGATATATGGATCTGAGGAAGCATCCTCCTTACAGGTTCCCTTTAAAACAAAGGTCCCATCAACGGAACCATTTTGTTGGCGCAAAATTGTCAGACTAGGGTCCTCTTCAGGTTACCAACAAAAGGGTGTCGATGTAGTCTAGTGCATCGACATTTTCATCTTCCTGAAAGGGAAGAGGTATCACCTAAAGCATGACCAATACATGAGAATTAGGGAAGGGTAAGAAGAATGCTTAGTCATATCTGCAAGTTATCAAGATTAATACCATTCTCGTGCAAGATAGATTAACCTTGTTTTAGTCTTTAACACCTCATAACCTAGGACAAAAGAACATAGTTGTGTAGAACATAAGAAATAAATACAAAAGCATAATTCATAATAGATAAAACATAATATCATTATGTGGAAACATAAATCATCATATACAGAGGTCTTATTTCAAATTTTGTCTCCATCGATATTCTATTATATCAGAGTCCTTACTCAAATTACATGCGTCGATTATCTCAGACATATAAAAAGTCATGCTAGAGAATCAACAAGCACATCTCAAGATAGTATAAGACCATATCATATTATCTCTGGTCCCTTTCTCTTACTACCTCTACAGTAATACAAAACGGGTTTCCCTTACATTCCTAATCTAGTGCAAAACTAGTTCTCACTATGCAACAATTATCACTATGCAACATCTCTCACTATGCAACATTTCTCACTATGCAACATCAACCTTGATTACAATCATCTTCGTTCATTTAGCTTGAGAACCCACGAGCTCTCTCCTCTTCTTGATTTTGTTTCAATTGTTCCTCCCAAAATTGATTGTATGTTGGCCTCGAACTGTTTTCTATTCCAACGCCTTTCTGTTGCGTGCTCTTTCACTCATCCTTCTTTTCCTTCCTTTGCTTGGTCGTTTGGCTTTGTGGTAGCTTGCGCACCTTCTATTTATCAAACTGAAGAGACAAACATCAATCTCTAATGCACATTCCAAACTTCTAAGGCAATGAGAGCTAAATGCACACCCCCAAAATAAATCGATCCTCTAGAATTGAGTCCCGACACAAAATGCTTGATGAGGTACTCATTTACAACTAAGGAAAAATCATTTGTTGAGTGTCCCTATAGACGCAAATTCATCTCCTAGAAGTGTATGGGTCACTCACTACTGCAACCGCCAAATTATTATAGGAATTAGTGTTGTGTACAAGGCTCACTCTGAAGATGCTTGATCTCGATCGAACATGGTGAGTAAAAACTCACATGAGGAAGCATTGCATACAACCCCCCCACAATGATAAACTAAGTGGAAAATATGATGGAAATGGATGTCACAACTAATGACTAAAGTATGGAGTACGCGCTAAAGGAGACAAAGATGCAAAACAACCTAAGAAAGAAACACTCCACACTGGCGAGCTCTAAGAGACTCTAAAACAAGGTAATACATGGAGACAAATGTTAGGGACCTAACCCCTCATGTAGTTAGAACAATATATTCGGATGTAATAAAGGTCAATATTAAAAAGGCCTTGCAATAAGGTAGAATAAGCCGAATGTAAGCAGACCTAATAGAAGCTTCCGCTTCTAGAAGGATTTTCCTCTAGATGGCTCTTTTGATAGACATATTTAGTATAAATAGGAGTCGAGGGTATGAGAACCCTAGCTTGGATATTATTGTAATAGAGCTCTGCTCGACTGGAGGTTTCCACCTCGAAGAGGCCCGTGAATATTGTTCTCAGAATCAAAGTGTTCTTTCTGGTCTTATTTTGATATCATTTATGTGTTATTGTGGTGTTGTTCTGGTTATATTGTTGTTTATCTACCATTTCTAGCATTTTGTTTATGTTCTGCATACTTTTTATATCTGGAATATTACAAGCAGTATCAGAGCACTTTCCTCGGTAGAAATTGCGGGTTAATTTTTTTTCAGGGTAGAGATGTATTCCGACATCTTTAAGCCACAAAGATCTATCATTACGTGCATAAACCCACGGCTGAGGGATTCATACACGTAGGAAATACAAGTGGTACTTAAGCGCATATCTGTTGGCCACCGTTGTAACCCCTTTTGGTACCCCTTCGAGTGGTAGCGCATCAGAAAACACCTGTGTACGGATCGACCTAGATTTCCTAAAGCCCTCTTTAGATAAACCAATTGGCCTCCTGACTGCTATAGTGCCACCAAGAAAAACACTCGAGAAGATACTCTCTAGTACTAGGGTAGTCGGAAAGTACGGCTAAGGGCACAATCTAGCCTTCTTAGTTAGTTCCCTGAGATATTGGGCTGAGTACTAATGTTGGACACTGCACATATATCAGAGAGCTATAGCACAGGGAAAACCCTTATCTATAGAACCCTTGAATACCTAACCCTTGGTGACGGAAACAAAAATTAAAACAGAAAAGATCTATTTCCGTGCAACTGTGTTCGAGTTGCCAAATCACTACACAATTCTTCCTGGTTAAGCATTTGGGCATTTCATCACTATAGTATTCTTCATAACAAAGTATAACTCTGCAGATGTAAAAAATAAAAATAAAAATAAAATTATCACTACGACATTATTTGAGACCTATTCCATTGGACTTATCTCTTCGCCCTTATCACATTCATACCTATCATTTTTCAGAAAAAAAAAAAATTGACCCCACCCACCCCTTTTTGGTTCCCTCGTCATCATGGCCCATACCCGTAGCGAAGACTTGGAAGCTCGCTTCAATCCCTTGCAATCTAATTTCACAGAGACCCAACAAGAAGTGAAACAAATCAGTGCCAATGTTGCTACCCTCAATACAAACATGCAATCCTTCATCGTCGCCTCAATAGAATAACTCAAACAAGACATGACTACCCATATTGAATATGTTGTTTTGATGATCTACACCAAGCTGCATATCCATACAGAATCCCCTTTATCTGACCCACTGTTAAGAACCAAAATAGATCTAGCAATATAATCACCAAAAATACTGAATACACAATAGATCCACAAAACAAGATAGAAGAAACCACACTTTATTATTACCAAACCCTTGAGGTAGGGCAACACCATACAATGGATCCTATTATGGAAGGGATCCTCTCCTGTTCACTTGCCTCTTCGAGGGGGCATCCTCCTATTGAGATACCGCTCCAAATACAATACTTCTTTTCATATCTCATTACATTGCTTGAACCCATTTATATAGTTCTACCATCACCTATGAACATTCCAGAGGAGGAATATTCTAGAAGTAGAACCTTCTAAGAAGTCCTCTTACATTTATTATATCTAATTACCCATTTATTATATCTAACTACCATAGTGGGTCTTATTTAATAATATAGTGGACCTAGTCCACCTTACATTGAATGACCTCCGCTATTATCACTATGGGCCCTCTAGGCCCCCCCACTACCTCTCTAGCTACCTTACATTCCATCCCCCTTATGAAAGCGTTATCCTCAATGCTTGATGTACAACCATATACCAGGGTCCCATGGATAATTGTGGACCGTAATGATGAAGAAAACTGAAGAACCAAAGTCCCATGTAGAAAGGAAATCCACCATGCTGAAGTAGTCCAACCATCATTGTAAGCCCGGGTCCCATGTCCAAGTGCTCATGTGAACTCCCCATAGAATATTTTGGAACCCAATAAGCAACTCCAAATGATACTCCAAAGACTGACACCTATCATGTGGATCCAAATAAGAAGATCCATCCACATAGTGGAAAAGGGTCATAGCAGAATCTAAAAGGAATAATACCACTGTAGAATATGCAGACTGAACATTGATAACTAGCTCCTGATATGGGACATTGATGTTCTCTACAGAAGGTGGAGTAGAGTCATCAAATAAAATATGGAAGTGGTTGTCATCTCAGAAATGAAAACTATCCATATACCAATCATCACAATCGTCCTCAAAATCATACCAAGCATATATTTCTTGATTATATTCATTCATGAGGCCCTGCATAAGAAATCTCTCCTGCATGTCATTCAATGAATCTTGAATACTATGAAAACTATCATTGAGGCCATATGTGAGGCTGGTTGTGAGGCT
>JASDQU010309392.1:43937-70229 GCA_032191745.1 Picea mariana
TTTTTTGAAATTGGATGAAATTGTGAGAAGAACTCAGATATATAATTTATTTGGGCAAATTCAGCCTCCAATTTCTACAAAAATAAAAACAAATTGCGCTGTCGTCCGCAGAAAAAACCCTGAAAAATTGCAGATTTTAAAACCTCAATATCTTGACCTTTCGGACTCTGTTTCGAACTATTTTTTTTTTTTAACTTGGGTGTTTTTCTGAGAGGAACTCATATCTACAATCCTTTTCTGTAAATTTTGCACAGAAATATATTGAAAATGTCTGGAATGTCGCGGCCCTCTTTTTTCTTCTCCGAAAAAAAAAATCTGCAAAAATAAAAAATATTTGCCCACAACTCCGGCCAAGGAAAGTGCTCTGATACCACTTGTTAAGTACCAAAATAGATCTAGCAATATAATCACCACAAATACTGAATACACAATAGATCCACAAAGCAAGATAGAAGAAACCACACTTTATTATTACCAAACCCTTGAGGTAGGGCAACACCATACAATGGATCCTATTATGGAAGGGATCCTCTCCTGTTCACTTGCCTCTTCGAGGGGGCATCCTCCTATTGAGCTACCGCTCCAAATACAATACTTCTTTTCATATCTCATTACATTGCTTGAACCCCTTTATATAGTTCTACCATCACCTAAGAACATTCTAGAGGAGGAATCTTCTAGAAGTAGAACCTTCTAAGAAGTCCTCTTACATTTATTATATCTAATTACCCATTTATTATATCTAACTACCATAGTGGGTCTTATTTAATAATATAGTGGACCTAGTCCACCTTACATTGAATGAATACCACTATTATCACTATGGGCCCTCTTGGCCCCCCCACTACCTCTCTAGCTACCTTACACCCACCTCCGTATACCGAAGCTGAAACTTCCTCTCAATCCCGTAATTTTCAGCCCCATCACTTTCAGCGTGACCTATGCCTTCCACGGGTGGATGTGACCAAATTTGATGGCTCGGATCCCACTGGTTGGGTAACCCAAATGGAACATTATTTCTCTTTATACAATATTACAAATGACTTGGCCAAAGTCTGGTATGGTGTTCTCCATCTAGATCAAGAACATTGGCAATGGTGGCAATGGAGAAAAACTTCTCATCAAGGCTATGTTGCTTGGACACACTTTGTGGCAGAGATTTATGAACGCTTTGAAACTGACACCAACCATTTAGGCCATTTGACAAAGTTGAAACAATCTCGAACAGTGGAAGACTTTATAGCTGCTTTTGAGCAACTGGCTTTTCAGACAGAGGGCATGTCTGATGCTTTTTTCTGAGAATGTTTTATCAGTGGCCTCAAGGATGAGATTCATGACCATGTTCTCATGGCTTGGCCTCAGAGTTGGGTGGAGGCTACTAAAAGAGATAAGGAAGCACAACAGGTTGTATCTTCTCAAAACTGAAAACCCTTCTTTATTCCTTGCACTAAACCAGTAAATCCCACTACCCCCTCTGCTCCACTCAAGATCCAAAAATTGACCAGGGATGAAATGGATGAATGCCAACTTAAAGGCCTTTGTTATAATTGTGATGACAAATATTTTCAGGGCCACAAGTGTAAGAAACAAAATCTTTTTATGGCCATCTTGGAGGATACTTCAAAAGAGGATGTTGAAACTCCTCTTGTGTCTGAGTCACCTAAAACCACCGACATAACCCCTCCCTCAAACCCTCCCGAAATAAAACCGGTCATTTCCCTCAATGCTCTCATTGGCTTCTCTGCTCCCCAAACCCTCAATATAATTGGTTACATCAAGCATAGGAAGGTCATCATTCTTGTTGATAGTGGAAGCACCCATAATTGTATTCATCACCGCATTGCCCAAGAAACTCATTGCTATATACATGCAGTCAATAATTTTCAAATCATGATTGCCAATGGAGGCTCCATGAAATGTGGAGGGTGTTGTGAAAATGTACGTCTCCAAATTGGTGACTACCACCTGAAATCTCATATGTTTGCTATCGACATGGGCGGTTGTGACATTGTGTTGGGTGCAGATTGGCTAAGGATTTTGGGTCCCATTCTCATGGATTTTAAGGACTTAACCATGCAATTCGACTAGGAGGGTCGAAAATATAAGTTCCAAGGCATCACCATCGATTCACCTGAGATCATTAGTTCCCATAACATGGGAAAGTTGCTCAAAAAATGTCATTCTGGCGTTATTTCCCAACTCCATGCCATACAAGCAACTGAGACACCCTCCACGCCGCGAGACCTCCAATCCATCCTCTCTAAACATTAGGTGGTCTTTTCCACTCCCCAGGGACTCCCTCCTTCCCGTGGTGTTCATGATCATTCCATTCCTCTTGCACCAGGAAACCTTCCTCCCTATATCCGTCCCTATCATCACCTCTTTTCCCAAAAAAATGAAATTGAAAAAATGGTGCAAGACCTACTTAACGTAGGTGTTATCCGCCCTAGTACAAGCCCCTTCTCTTCTCCTATTGTCATGGTCATGAATAAATAAAGTTCTTGGTGCATGTGGCCTGACTTCTGCGCCCTCAACAAACTCACCATTAAAGACAAATTTCCCATTCCTGTCATTGATGACCTCTTGGATGAATTGAGTGGCGCCCAATTCTTTACTAAACTGGATCTTCGTTCTGGCTACCACCAGATCCATATCAAAGAGGCAGACATTCTGAAGACTTCCTTTAGAACTCATGAGGTCCACTATGAGTTTTTATTCATGCCCTTTGGCTTTTTTAATGCCCCCTCCACCTTCCAAAGCCTCACGAATCATGTATTCCTCCCTTTTCTACGTCATTTTGTCTTATTTTAATTTGATGATATCCTCATATATAGAAAAACTTGGACAGACCATCTTGCTCATGTGAATCGAGTTCTCCATCTACTCTCTCAGCACCAACTTTTCCTGAAACAATCTAAATGTGCTTTTGGCACCTCAAAATTCGAGTAATTGGGTCATCTTGTTGGCAAGGATGACGTCAGGGTGGACCCTAAAAAGATTGAAGCTATGCAAGACTGGCCTCACCCAAAGACTCTCAAAATCTTGCGTGGATTTCTGGGATTAACAGGTTATTATCGCAAGTTTGTTAAGAATTATGGAAAGGTCGCGGCACCTCTCACAACACTCATCAAAAATAATTCGTTCACTTAGATTCCAGCAGCTACTCAGGCTTTTCAAACCTTGAATATGGCCATGTTCACCACTACAGTCTTGGCCCTTCCCGATTTCACAAATACCTTTGTCCTGGAATGTGATGCTTCAGGGAAAGAAATTAGAGTTGTCCTGATGCAAGAGGGTAGGCCTTTGGCCTTTACCAACAAACAATTGTCTTAACAGAATTTAGGCAAATAAATCTATGAAAAGGAAATGTTGGCTATTCTACATTCTGTCAATCTGTGGTGCCCTTATCTATTGGGGCAATGCTTCCAAATTAAGACAGATCATCAAAGCATCAAGTATTTTCTAGAACAACGCATATCCTCCCTAGAGAAACAAAAATGGGTGACTAAGCTATTTGGATATGATTATGAGATCATTTACAAGAAAGGAAAAGACAATGTGGTTGCGGATGCACTTTCCCAAAAATATGAAGATGAAGGATCCATTTTTTCTCCCTCCATCATTGTACCAAATTGGCTCCAAGATGTTCTCCAGGAATGGATACATGATCCCAAAAGTTCGCATCTGATACAACTATTGCAGTCCAATTCTCTAGTTTACCCAGGGTACTCTTGGCTCCATGATGAGCTTCGATACAAAGGCCATTTGTATTTAAGTAAACAGTCAAAACTTAAATCCACAGTACTTTCTGAGCTTCATGCTACACCCATAGTTGGGCACTCCGGGTTCACCAAAACCTATGACAGGGTCAAACGTTCTTTTTTCTGGGATGGCATGAAACAAGACATTCGTAATTTTGTAGCTGAATGTGATGTGTGTCAATGCAACAAGGGTGAAACAGTCAAATCTCCTGGCACACTGCAACCGCTTCTGATTCCAACTGCTATTTGGAGGGATATCTCTATGGATTTTATTACAGGCTTACCTAAATCAGAAAATAAATCAGTCATCATGGTGGTAGTTGATCGCCTTTCCAAGTATGCTCATTTATGTGCTCTTCAACACCCATTTACAACATCCACTGTGGCTCAAATTTTCATGGATCAGGTCTTCAAGCTTCATGACATGTCGGATTCTATTGTTTCTGATCGCAACCCAACTTTCACAAGCAATTTTTGGCAAGAACTGTTCAAACTAAAAGGCACCCAATTACATCTCAGCATAGCTTATCATCCCTGGATTGATGGTCAAACTGAAGTTGTCAACAAGTGTTTGGAAACATATTTGAGTTTTTTTGCATCAGAAAAGAAAAATCAGTGGGCTCAATGGTTACCCCTAGCTGAATGGTGGTACAACACTTCATACCATACAACTACCCACATGACTCCTTTTGAAGCGATATATGAAAAAAATACACCTTCAGTTCTCTCATATTTACCAGGTGTCTCGAAGGTCCAGGCGGTTGACCAAACACTTATAGTTCGAGAGACTATTATCCATACCCTCAAAGAGAATTTGGTCATGGCCCAGAATCACATGAAGCAACAAGCAGATCAAGGTCGCTCTGAACGTCAATTTTCAAAAGGGGATCAGGTGTTTCTTCGACTGCAAACTTATAAGCAAAATTCCCTCAAGGTCGACCATTGTCAGAAGTTGGTGCCCAAATTTTATGGTGCCTATATAGTTCTCAAGTGTGTGGGACAAGTGGCATATCAGTTAGCTTTTCCCAGTCATTCAAAGCTGCATCATGTTTTTCATGTTTCATGCTTAAAGAAGGTGATTGGAACTAGGTGCCAAATTCAAACCAACCTTCCCGAATTGGATGAAGAAGGATCCATTTGGCTATGACCAGAAGCAGTTTTGGACTAGCGTGAGCCTCAACGAACCATCAAGGAAGTGTTAATCCAGTGGAAAGATACAACTCCAACAGATGCCACTTGGGAACTAGCTACCATTCTGCATCAATTTTCACATCTTAAGCCTTGAGGACAAGCTTGTTTTTAAGGGGGAGGACATGTTAGGGACCTAACCCCTCATGTAGGTAGAACAATATATTCAGATGTAATAAAGGTCAATATTAATAAGGCCTTACAATAAGGTAAAATAAGCCAAATGTAAGAAGACCTAATAGAAGCTTCCGCTTCTAGAAGGATCTTCCTCTAGATGGTTCTTTTGATAGACATATTTAGTATAAATAGGAGTCGAGGGTATGAGAACCCTAGCTTGGATATTATTGTAATAGAGCTATGCTCGATTGGAGGTTTCCCCCTCGAAGAGGCCCGTGAATATTTCTCTCAGAATCAAAGTGTTCTTTCTGGTGTTATTTTGATATCATTTATGTGTTATTGTGGTGTTGTTCTGGTTATATTGTAGTTTATCTTCCATTTCTAGCATTTTATTTCTGTTCTACATACTTTTTATATCTGGAATATTACAACAAATGGTTGGTTACACTCCTAAAACTATATGCACGAGTGAGACATAATCCACTACTAAAAGGTGCAGAATGAGAGGTACCATAAATAGCCATCATGGACAACAATCCTCAATATGGATCCTGAAAAACAAGGCCATGTTAGGCACCCATTTAAAATATAGGAATCAACATTTGTTCATTGAGCTCATGATGAGAAAACAATCTCAATTAATCAAATCATTATGGTGTCCAACCACTCACTGGAAAGAGAGGGGAATTCTCTTTGAAACTCCTCATACAAAATGGAAAATGGAGAATTCTCTTAAGAGATATGGAAAAAATAACGTCTAAAATACAATAAATTGGCAAAATAAACAATCTGCCTAAGGTCCTCCAAAATGAAAACACAAACTTCTTCTCATACAAATGAGAATTTATTTGATTTTCCAACAACAGTAGCAGTTGGATTTGAATCAAAGAAACTCCGCCAACCACAAATATACGTGCCAATAGCCTGTCCATATCCACTTGACAAAAATGGAACCATAAAAATATTAAGCCCACTAGCATGGTAACCAGGTTGCCATTTGTTGCCACGTTATGGTCTCTCCCAAAAAGGAGAACACAAAAAAAAGTAGAAATAACAAGGAAGTGGTTATAAGCAGCATCATGGCCACATGCATACCCAAATTTGAGACTATGATCGAAGACTATGATCCCAGGAATGATGCCCCAAACACCCACAAAAACATTGATGCAACATTCCTGATCACAAGCTTCACAATCCCCATATTTTATTTTAAAAAATAATGGATTTGCAATAATGGGATTATAAAATTATTGATCCCATGGATGCAAATGGGTTTATATAAACACACCACATGCTTCACCAAACATATATAAAACACCTTAAATGTCTGCATCTCAGACCTGAATCTCTATGATGTAGAAAAAGAAGATTTTATTTCAAGGAAAAATATTTCATAAGGTATATTGTATGGAACAAGAACAGAGCTATTGGTATGATCTGGTTAATGGAAGCACCCATATCTCAATAAGAATGTGATGATGTGAGTTGTGTGCATAAGAGAGGAATCGCAGGAGGCCTCTATAAGAAATGAGCACACATATATAATAGATATGTGGGGGATTCAAGCACACATAGATCTAAGATTTCAATATGTGGTTGTGTGAAAAGGAGGCACAAAAAAGAAGACATCTCCAACAACCATGATCCATTGATAGGTCATTGTTATAGCAAGATTTTCTTCACCCCATGCAACTTTCTCATAAGGCTTTTCCATTTCCCTATGCAGACTTGAAGTCCCTTGTTGTGCTTTCCAGAGCCAAAAAATCATGTTTTTCCACATATACGCGCCCTACCAGTTAGAAAGCATGCGTATACGTAGGTTGCACCATTACAGCCTCCGTACATCGAGTTTGGTGCCCAAAATAAAAAATTATGTCGGGTTTCCATGTCATGTCACGAGATCCATGATCCTTGACCTTCCATATATTGGAAACGTTCTGACTCAACCGTTCAGTTCCATTTGAAGGCTATAAATTGGGCCATATCCAAACCATGGAAGGGAGAGAATTCAACTTTTGAGAGAAAAGATACTCTGGAGAAATTTCACGTCACATTGAGTCTGCATCCCTTTATCCTTGAAATTATGAACACATTGTTCATCCCCCAAGCTCTTCCTTATTTGATGGATAACTTCATTGTCTCCCTTATATGAGATTGCCTTTGGTGGAGGATTGAAGTGGTTGAGGCCTAGCTGGAGGGACTTAGTTTCTTGGTTCTGATGTGTTCTAGCACAAAAGTTTGTCACTTATACACTTTTGTTGATCATTTTTAATAGAAATACTATTTTCTCATCCAATTGACATCTTGCAAATATTTGAATTGTTATTCCATGGGCGTATTTTTCATGAATGTTAATGGATTATGCTATTTTATATGCTAACATTATATATTATCACCACATGCTTGCGTATCTTGGTTGTTGAGGACAAGTTGTAGGTATAAAGCTTTGATATGYGTGCTCAATGGTGATCTTCATCGAACGTTCGGACGAGGTAGGCTCTTGATCTTGTCATGTTAGCATTTCATTTATATAGTCTACTTGGGATTAGAGCTGATTTATGCATGTCATTATGTTTGTTGTGGTTTACCCCATGCCATAGAGTGATTTTCCTCGTAACAGAATTGGCGACCATACTGGGGAGGAATCTTCTGTTTGGGGTTTTGAGTGCTTTTCTCCTAGAATTGCTCTCTGTTAGCCTTAGTTTCCTTGTCGCGATTGCTTGACAGCCTATTTTTACTTTGCATCTCATTTTTCTTGGCTTAGTCCTTGCCATGGCAGTGTTTTATTACATATATGTGGGTTTTCCCTTGATAGACACGTACATACGCAAGTTTTCCTTCTATAGGGCATGTACATACGCGAGTTTTCCTTAAATAATCGCGTACATCAACTTTTTAGGCTTCCTTGATGAGTTTGGTGTTTGTTGGGTGAGTTTTGATGGTTGTTGAGTCTTCTTGGGTCTCTGTCCTAATTGTTGAGTGCCTACGTAGTGATAGAAAACCTGATTATTGTTGAATTTTCGGGTGATTTTTCTTTCTTATCATCTTTTTCATTAGTTGTCCTTGCATCTTGGTTTGAGTGTTTGCTTCTTGGTATCCTTCTTGGCTTGTCTCTTTTTTCTTAGAGTAGGGTCTATATATCAAGTTGTGATTCAGTCCTTGTATTTTCGTTTCTTTATATCAAAAATACAAAAACAAATTACTCATTTTTAATTATGGTATTTTCTCCTTTGGTTATTTAGTATTGATCTTGACATTTGTGTAAAGATTGAATCTTATTGAAATTGTAGAAGTTGCATTGAAAGTTGCATTTGAAAATTTTACCATCTTTTGTGATTTGGATTTGATAAGCAGAACGAAATGAATACAAATTATTATTATTAGTAACACAGAAACACACAGAACAATAACAAAGATACAATAAAACTGACTTCTATTCAATAAGGAAATATGTTAAAACTATAAAATTGCATATTGAAACAAGCTTGATAGAATGGTGGTGGTTTATCTCTGAGGAGAGATGTGACGTCTGCACTCATTCACAAGAAGATGGTTACAATGAGGCTCTCGAATCCTTTTTACAATAAATAGGAATTCCAAAACCCTAGGAATCCAAAAACCTAATCCTAGGAGATGAAGTGCCAAAAGTCATGTGGGCCTCGTTGGGTTAAGTTAGTACATCAACTTCCCGAGGTTGTAACTTTTGCATACCATCTCCGGTTTAGGCATACGATATCCCGTTGGAAAGGTATATCTGAGGACTACACATGATGTCATCATACTCTAATTCTGTCTATATTATAACTGTGGCGAGCCCTAAAAACCTTGTTTAGGGCCTCAAAATGGCCCCGGAAGTTTGGGACCCAAAAACTAGAAAAAACTGCCAAAATGAGCCAGATGGAATAGGTGGGACGACACTGAAATCCATATGAATCATTTCTCTCTCCTTAGGAAGAAATTTTCTTCATTGCATTGAGTTCCCCTATCAGATGAGGAAATTTCTGATGAATTTAGCCCCGAGTAAGCCACTTGCCTTGGTGCAAGAGTTTCCCTTCTTTGACAACTCGATAAAGATGGATCTTCTGTTGGCAAGTTACCTTGACCTACGTGTCCACAATTTGATCCTTGGATGCTTGTTGCATGTATTCATGGTTGAGCTCTGTTGGTGTCAATTGTTCTGCTATCTCCGAGGTGTCCAATAATGGTGGGAAATATGGACGAAGGAGAGCCATGTTGAACATTAGGTGCAGGACAACGAAAGGGGGAATGTTGAGATCAAAAGAATTGTCTCCCACAACCTTGGTGATGGTGTAAGGGCCATAACGGAGTGGGTGAAATTTATAATGGGGCCCTTTAGGTCTTCTTTCTGCAAGTGCAACCAATATTTGTCTCCCACCTGAAACTTATGTGGCACCCGATGTTGATCATGGTGTTGCTTGTACTTGGAATTGGACTTCTGTAAAATATCCTAAACTTGTTGGAGGATGTGATGGATCTACTCAATGAACCGAGTTTCTTTGTCAGCTTCAACTAGAGTAGGAGGCAAGTCAGTCGGGGTGGCCGCAAGGGGTAGTGCAACGTCCATAGGGCCCAATGGTTGGAATCCCAACCCCACCTGAAAGGGTTTGTTACTGATTGAGCTATGTAGGGCTCAGTTGTAGCTGTGTTGAAAAAAAGGAAGAATCTCATCCCATGTGCGGAAGTTCTTGGAATTGTACATATGCAATATATGCACTATCATTTGATTGACAACCTCGATTTGGCCATCTGTATGGGGGTGGAAGGTCGTGGATTTGGTGAGCTTGGTGTCCAGCATTGACTAGAGGCTCGACCAGAATGTGATGAGGAACCGACTGTCCCAGTATAATATAATGGTTTGGAGGATTCCAAAATGTACCCACACTTTCTCAAATAAGAGCTTGGCAGTGGCCTCCATAGTGATGCTCTTCTTGCAAGGGGCCATAATCACCATTTTAGAAAAGAGATCAACAACCACAAAAACATAGTTATTTCCCCACTTGGTGGACAGAAGGCCTGACATGTAGTCCATTGAGATGGATTCCCATGGCCTTTCAAGAGTAGGTATAGGGGTGTACAGGACTTGTTTCTTAGTGGTCGATTTAGCAATAGTCCAGGAAGTCCAGGACTTGATATACTTGCTGACATCCTGTCAAAGTTTTAGGCAGTAGAAATGGTTTTGTAGCACTGCCACTGTCTTTTCAACGTTGAAGTGTCCTGCTACCTGACTGTAGTGGGATTCCTAAATCATATTTTCTCACTTGCTTGCTGGAACGCAGAGATGGCCCAGATGGAACAACAACCTGTCTTGAAGATGGAAATTAGTGACAACTAATTTTTTTCCCAACATTTGGTAGGTTTTAGCGAAGTCAGGGTCTGTTTCATAGAGGTGGGGCTATCCAAAGGTCTCATGGCTACAAGAGTCTAGCACTGTGGTGAGTGTCACGATTGGATATCCATTGAGGAAATCAACGACTTGGTTGGTACTCTCAGTTGTATACTTGATGTTGAGGTGGAACTGTTGTAAGTATGTGGACCACTTTTGATGGCAGTCATTCTGCAATTTTCCTTGGATCTACATGAACTGCAGTGGTTTATGATCAGTGTAGATGATTTTCTCCTTCCCAAGAATGTAATTCCTCCACTAGTGGCAGGTTTATAGAATGGATTACATTTCTTTGTCGTAAGTAGGGTACTTACGGATGGCATCTGATAATGTCTCACTATGATAGGCCACGGGGTGGTCGTGTTGAGTGAGAACTGTGCCCACATAATATTCTGAAGCATTTGTCTCGATCTCAAATCATTTTTGCAGGTCAGGTAATGAAAGTACTAAGGCCAAGCACAAAATTTTCTTCAAATCATCGAATGCTTGTTTTTGGGATAGACCCCACACAAATCTTTCCTTACCACCACCCCTGGTTACTTGGTTGAGGGCCCATGTACTATGGGAGAATCCCAACACTAACCTATGATAGAAATTGGCAAGGCCTAAGAAGCTCTGAAGCTCAGTGAGTGTGGTTGGTGTTGGTTAATAATGAAAGACCAAGATTTTAGTTGGATCCACATGCACACCACACTGATCTACGATGTAGCCTAGGTACTGGACCATGTCCATGCCAAAGGAGCATTTTTCCAAGTTGGAATATAGCTTGTGCTTTTGTAGGGTGTGAAGAACGTACTGAATGTGCCGCAAATGTTCCTCCCATGTCTTGTTGTATATGAGGATGTCATCCAGATACACCACTAAAAAATTATTGGTGAAAGGTCACATGATATCGTCCATCATCCTCATGAAGGTTGTTGGAGCATTTGTCAAACCAAATGGCATGACCAGCCATTCAAAAAAACCTTCTTTCAACTTGAAGGTGGTATTCCATACATGTGTCTACTCTATTGGGACTTGGTGGTAACCAGACCTCAGATCAATCTTACTGAATTATTTTACCCACTTGAGTTGATCAAGGATATCGTCGATTCGAGGAATTGGGTACCGGTTCCTGACTGTGATTTTATTGAGGGCCCGATAATCAATGTAAAGTCTCCAGGTTCTGTATTTATTCTGTACCAGCATGATTCAACTCCTACAAGGTGATGCATTGGGATGGATTTTCCCCTTGTGGAGCAGTTATTGGATCTGTCACTTGATCTCCTCATTCTCCAACAAAGAACGGTGGTAAACTGGCCCATTGGGTAGCGGTGTGTCCGGGGTCAGATCGATGGGATACTTGACCTAAAAATGCAGAGGTACCCCAGTAGGTGAGGAGAATATATCTTGGTATTCCTCCACAACCTTATCCACTTTCTTCTGCCGTGTGGAGAGGTCGGCCGCAGAGGCCCTCGATGTGGCTGCAATCTTTCGCTCGCTCTAAGAGTGAATCATGAAGAAGAAAAACTTCCCAGTTTGAGAGATGACCTTCCTACATTGCTTGGCATAGATAAAGGAAATAGAACTGATCCAGGTGGATATCAGTGGCCACCCACCTCTTCCAACTGGCTCAAAAAAAATTTCTGACAATTTTGGTAATTTACTATTTTTAGCAGTTTTTAACTTCTGGGGCCATTTTGAGGGCATAAATGAAGGGTTTTTGGGATCGATCTTCTCAATGATAGCTAAATTCTCTAATTGAGACCCCAAAATTAATCTCCTCAATGATACCTTTCCAGCGAGCTATTGTGCGCCCCAAACGGAGATCATATGCCAAAGTTATGCCCTCGGGAAGTTGATACACCAAACTACCCAAAACAAGGTCCACAAAACTATTGGCTTTTCATCTTCCGAGGTTAGGGTTTTGGATTTTATTTATGATAAAAATGCCTTTGGAGCCTCATTGTAAAATCATCTTCTTGTGAATGCGAGTAGTGGACACATCTCTTCTCAGAGATAAGCTGCCACCATTCTAGCGAGTCTTTCACTCTGTATTGTTACAGTCTTTATACATTTTCGCTCATTAATAGAAAATTGTGTATTACTATATCTATGTGTTTATGGTTGCATCTCTGATACATTTATGTTATGTTATTGGAAATCTGAGATATCTCTGTACATTTATTTATTATATCTTCGCTCTCATTTCGTGCCGAAAATCATCTGAATCAAGCACTAGGTGGGATTGCCTCGGGTATCCTGTACAATTTCTTGTTCAAGGTAATAATAATAATGCAAGGCCTATACTCATATACAACATGACGTTTCCATAAATAAATTTGTCCCAAAAGAATATCACAAACCTCAAGAGGGGTAGCGTCCCACAATACCTCATCTTTTAAGGGCTTGATGTCGTATGACAAGCGACAATGTTGGATGACACAGAGATCATTTCCTTGGTGGAGCCATCCAATGGTGTAGGGTTGCGGGGGTGGTGTTGTTGGTAGGTCTAGATTCTTGATGAACTATACTAATATGAGATTCTTCTGACTACCACTATCAACGATGAATTCCAGTAGGGTGCCTTTCACCCACATCAGTGGAAGAGGCGCTCTCCTTCCTATGGCTTGTCTAGTTCACAGGGTTGGATCTTGGTAGTGGCAACAATGGAACTGGGTTCCGTGTCAATGATTTGTCTCCCCTTTCTATTTTTGACTTAGAGTCATACCCCGCATCTAATTTAGGGGCTTTCACCTCAGCCACCAATGACTTCTTTGAGCGAAAATCAACAGTGTTATGCCAGGGGCTCTTATGGAAGTCGCACCACTTCTCGGTATCTCTCTTCGGCTTTCCATTGTCCTTATTTTATTACGGCTTAGACTGGTTGTCCTAAGGTTGTCCCTCTTTTCTCTGTCCTCTATTTTTTGGGTTGGGGATGCCCTTTCCCTACTTTTTCTTTGACGATTTCCCATGACCAAATTGTTGCGTCTTTTTTTTGAGCTTCTGCTCGATTTTGACAGCATATCGATAGGTCGCACCCAAGGAAGAGATGTCCATAAAATCCATTTCGGCATGGATGTATCTATGAATACCACTTCGATACTTGAGAACCAAATGTCGCTTAGAATATTTGATACCCAACTATTGGTTATGGAGCCTGATTACCTTCCTGATTCACAGGTCTTTGTTTTTAGTCGTTTTTATACCCCGTGAAGACTTTACACCCAAGAAGAATGAGCAGTCCTCCATGTAGGGGAGTGAATAGGGGGGTTACCCCCTCTGCAGGTCCTGGGGTCACACAGGGGGCCCCGAAGGAAAAATTACCTTGTAAATGTATATTGTAATTTCATTGTAAATCTGGACCGTTCATTATAAGGTCGCAAACCTGACAGTAGAAGTTTTGTTAGGGTTTTTTTCTCTAGAAGGAAACCCCCTCTTATGAGGGAAATGTATTGTGGCTATGCATCATGGTGAATATTGTATTCTGAGTGAGGAGACTGTGAGAGAAATAAGAGGAAGTTACAGCGGGTGTGTTTTAGGTTGTATCCCTTCATTTGCTAGATAATAATAAAGGAAAGACCTAACAATTTCTCTGGTGGACGTAGCCCACACTGGGTGAACCACATATATATGTGTCTCTATTTTATTTTGTATATTTTGTCTTTTATTTCTGAATTTGTTTTATATTATTTCTCCGCGATCCTGTTTTTCTAACAACTGGTATTAGAGAAAAAGGTAACTCGCAGGAAAAGAAGGTTCCTGGTTCAAGTGGGAGAAATGGTGGAAGATGGAAAGTTTAGGGTTGAGAAATTTAACGGCCAAAACTACCAGTTATAGAAGATGCAGATGGTAAAGAAGCAAGAGAATATCATGTTGTATTGTGACAGTGAGAGTTCCATTCATCTTGCAAAGAACTCAGCCTTCCATTCAAGACTAAGCATATACAACTTAAGTACCATTTCATACGATCCATCTTGGAAGATGGACATTTGAAGTTGGAAAAAATACACACTAGCCAGAATCCTACAGACATGTTAACAAAGGGAGTAACCAGAGAGAATGAATATGAAGATGAGAAATTTTTCAGGTCCAAGAATGATCATAGTCCATCATATACAACATTGGTGGAGTTGTTGAGATCAATCTCCAAGTGGGAGATTGTTGGTTATGGAGCCTGATTACCTTCTTGATTCAGAGGTATTTATTTTCAGTCGTCTTTATACCCCATGAAAACTTTACACCTTGGAAGAATGTACACTCCTCCACGCGGGAAAGTGAAGAGGGGGGTTACCACCTCTGCAGGGTTTGGGGGCGAAGCCCCTGAAGGAAAAATTGCCTTGTAATTGTATATTGTAATTTCATTGTAAATCTGGACCATTCATTATAAGGTCATAGATATGACGGTAGAAGTTATGTTAGGGTTTTTTTCCTTAGAAGGAAACCTTCTTTTATGAGGAAAATGTATTACGACTATGCATCATGGTGAATATTGTATTCTGAGTGAGGAGACTGTGAGAGAAAGAAGAAGAAGCTACAGAGGGTGTGCTATAGGTTGTATCCCTTCATTTACTGGATAATAATAAAGGAAGGAACTAGCAATTTCTCTGGTGGACATATCCCACACTAGGTGAACCACGTATAGTTGTGTCTCTATTGTATTATGTGGTTTATTTCCGCATTTGTTTTATTTTATTGCTCTGCAATCCTTTTTTTCTAACACCAGCTTCATGTGCAAGGTATGGAAGATATTTGTGAACTCTGGCACGATTTGGTCTCTTTCCTGCCGCAGTGTGGTCTATTTTGTATACAGGTCGTCATAACTTCTGACGGGGTAGTATTGTTTCTTAATAGCATCCCTGAAGGACTCCCAGGTGACCGCGACTGTAAATAATGAGGGTTCCTTTGTTTTCTTTTGCTCACGAAAATTATCCCACCAATATTTGACATGGGGAATGACTTTGACGAGTGCAAAAGTAATATTTTCTCTATTCAAAAAATTATGGACAGAAAAATACCCTTCTAGAAAAATTCAACCATTTTTCTACAATGTCTGCATCTATCTAACCTTCAAATATAGAAATATCAAAGTTGATTTGTACCTTGAAGGGGGCGACACTTCCTCTTGAGGAAGATGTATTTCTTGTTAGTAGCCGCTGAAGGATTTATGCAAAACTATCCATCATCTCCTTCCTTTGTTGCGTGAGGGATTCCTCGAGCAACATTTTGAAATGATCTCTTGTTCCATGTTTATTTATTCCCGTCATGATAGGTCGTGAGAGATTTTTTCCTCAAGAGAAACAATCTCAAGACCCAATTCTTTTTACCCTGACCTCGTCGGGGACATGCATTAAAACAACAAGGAGCAGACCACTCTGATGCCACTGATCCGGATTTGATAAGTAGAACGAAATGAATATAGATTATTATTATTATTAACACAAAAACACACAGAGCAATAATAGAGATATAGTAAAACTGGCTTCTATTCAATAAGGAAATATGATGAAACTGTAAAAATGCAGACTCAAACAAGCTTGCTAGAATGGTGGCGGTTTATCTCTGAGGAGAGATGTGACAGCCGCGCTCATTCACAAGAAGACAATTACAATGAGGTTCTCCAAGCATTTTTAGAATAAATAGGAATTCCAAAACCCTAGGCATCCAAAAACCTAACGCTAGGGGATGAAGCGCCAAAAGTCATGTCGGCCCCGTTGGGGTAAGTTAGTACATCAACTTCCTGGGGTCGTAAATTTTGCATACGATCTTCATTTTAGGTGCACAATAGCCTGTTGGAAAGGTCTATCCGAGGAATACACATGTTGTCGTCAAAATTTGACTTCGTTTATAGTCTAATTGCGGTGAGCCCTAAAAATGTTGTTTAGGGCCTCAAAACAGCCCCCGAAGTTTTGGACCCGAAAACTAGAAAAAAAACTGCCAAAATGAGCTAGATGGAATAGGTGGGAGGCCACTGACATCCATATCAATCATTTTGAGAATTTAATATAGGAATTAGCACTATGTTTATATTAATTTATTTGATATGGTGAGTCATAATATCATCAGTTTCACGACCACATCTCTTGAGTAAACAAAATCCATTAAAAGTAACGTTGATTAATTAAAATTGATTAGAAACAATTTTATTTTTCAGAGTACACAAACAAGCATAGGATATAGGGCCTTGGAATAGGTTTTTGTGAGTAAACTTCTCCAAGGCTATTAAACTAAATGTATGTGTCTGACAAGGGAGTGGTGAAATCCATTGTGTAATTAGTGACATCACGACACTCCGCTCACACCGGAGTTAAGCATGAGATCACGCGAAGTTGGTTGTAGAGATATCCCTCTAATACCTTCTTAGCGTCAAATATATTTATGGGGATCTATTCATATTTGGGGCTCTTTCTAGTACCTTTTCCTCCGTGAGAGGCGATACTTTCAAAATTTCGGGCTTTGTTACCCTGCCCATATGGTGGACCTAACTTACGACTATTCGCCTGTGCATTGGTTATATTGTGGTGGCTTTATTTTATTGACATAGGTAGCCACATAGGTTACTTGCAAGCCTTATTTTGCAAGCACCCTGAGTTAGATAAGGGTCGGACAACACACATCCTTTATGGAGGATTACCTCTCCGGGGGGATCTGATCTACTGCATTGTTAAGCCCACAAGGGCCCTTATAAATGAATATGATACCTCCAATATTTTGAAGGGATTCTCATGCCCCTCTTGGGCGATGAATACCTACTTTAGTGAGGAAGGCCCCTTTTCAGATACTATATCATGTTTCTGTGCATTTGTCCTTTTTGTTTATTTTGAGGTGCTCTCTGATTGTTAGTTGGCCCTAGGATTTGTTTTTATATATCGAGTCTTGAGTCATCGTGGAGCCAGACCAACTTCCTCGTAAGTCTCTCTGTTTCTTGAAGTTACCACCGCACCTTGAGTATTTTCTTTCTAAGAGGCGCAAAGTTACTAAACACGGTACACATATCTCCACCTACTAGACTTGTGATTATACAATTATGAGTATTGAGTCAAGTACGAAAGACATTGGGAGTCCCTCGACTCTTATACCTACTATAGTCAATGGGGTTCCTTCGACTCCTTCAGCCACAATGGTTGTAGTACCGGAGATTCCTATCATTACTCCTATCCATCATGTGGTTAATACTCAACCCATAGTAACGAACCCTTTCGGGTCCCTTTTTGGTACGCCTGGATATAGTTCTTAGTTCATCCCTTCGGTCTCTATCCCTTTCTCTTTTGGTATGCCAAATATGAAATCTCAACTCTCATCCTCCATTCCAACAACTAATGAAAATCCTAATATTGGACTTTGGAGCATGGCCCTTCCACATACTCCTCTCTCGTTTGGTGGAAGTCAAATTCCCCAAATGAATCCTTCAATTGGGGGTCAACCTCCATTTTCCTTCAGGTCTAATCCTGGTCTCAATGCTCCTGGATGGGGGATTCCATTGAGTGGACAAGCCACTTCCTATGTTCTGTCCATTCCCCTTTCCTCATCCACGTCGATTCCAACTAACACATTTTCTATGACGAATCCACCTCTATCCTCTGGATTTCCACCCGGGGGAGGTCAGTTTCATACTATGGGAAACCCCCAGTCTGAAGCTCCTCTAGCTAGGGGAAATTTTTATAACCCTCATTATACTATTCCTACAGGTATGGTGCCCAAAAAAAAAATTATGAATCAATTTGGAGGAGTATATTACTCTCTCGCATAGGGCCATGGTGTATACCAAAACCCTGGATGGGATGCAATCCCTTGGCATCAATATTTGTTGGGAGCATGGGCTCAGATGCCACAACCCCAACTCCTTTTTCTGGCCATGTTTAATTTTCCATATTTTTCAAGATTAATGAATGAACTGGTGCGTCACGATCCATAATGGTCCCCCATCCTGACTAAGCTTCCTTCGAATATTCTGATATTCGAGGGAAATACTAGTGAGGATCCAGGTGATCATGTTACTACTTTTCATATTTGGTGCTCATCCAATTCTCTTAATGATGATTCTATTCATTTGAGACTGTTTCAACGCACCCTCACAGGAGTTTCCATGAAATGGTACATTGAGCTACCAGGGGGAACATATGGAAATTTTAATCAGATGGTTTTAGTCTTTCTCAACCACTTCCAACTTCCAATTCGTTACAACACCAACATAGGACTATTGTCGGCCCTCCGCTAGGATAAGGCCACACATATCTCAAACCATATCCAAGAGTAGCATAGACAAAAGAGGTTGATTAAATCCTACATTCCTCCATAATTTATGTTGTAATGGTTCCTTAAATCCCTATTTCCTTATATTTCGAAGGATGTTTCAACATCTGAGGTAACCTCTGAGGAAGAAGTTATTTTCAAAGCCCAGCGACTGGACCTCATATATGCCCAGTCTGGGATGTTTTATGAAATTCTTCCTGATGCGCCAAGGTCAAATTATGACCCTAGAAAAAATCATGGGCCTCATGCCGATGGAATTATAGTCTTTGCAAATGCTAAGTTTGCAAACTTGGTGACGAACCGGTTGAAGGAGTTATCTCTAAGCTAGAATATAGCAGGACAAGCTTCGTCTTCATCCTCCACTCCCACTCAGTCTGCGTATGTGCATTCTTTAGAGTTGTTGACCAACCTAAATGGTAACCAACAACCAGGAGGGAATAGAAAGAAAGGATGTGGTAATAATCGTAAGGGTGGGAGAAATAATAATAAAGCCAAGGACGACACTAACAATGATAGATTGAATAATAATTCTGGTGAGGGAAAGAAAGAAAAGCAGAAGGTGAAGTTTCCTTGTAAACTTTGTAAAGATGATCACCTTACCCAAATATGCCCCAAACTGGAGGAAGCCTCGAGGATCTTATCTCAACTGCCCATTGTGCTAACTAATCTGTTTCCGCATAATCAACACATGGCTTCAAGTTCCTCCAATACAGGAAATGTGTCAAGCAAGAATCAAAACCCCTCAACACATGAAGGTGACCATCTATGTGTTAATATGGTCAAGTCACAGATTAATGTAGCCACTCGATCTCATGATTACAGTTCTTCACAGATTGTTCTAGGTCCAAAGTCTCCCCCTCCTTTGGAAACACCCTTGTAGATCGAAAAGCTAGAGCCTCTGCCTCATATTTTGAAAAGAGTACTTAAACGCTCTACCCACAATCCTAATGCTAGAGCTTCCCAGAACTATTCGATTGTCGAAGATCTTTGTCAAACCCCTTGTGTGATGTCGGATTTGGAGGTGCTCTAGACGTGTCCTTCACAGAGGAATGCCCTGCTATCTATTTTAGGAGCTCTAGACCTATGTGGCTCAAAGGTTATTAAGTTTGACGTCATGGATGTTAAACCTCACTTTTCTTACCACGTGGCCTTTCAAATCCATGTGGATTACACGAAGTATACCATCAAATGCATTGTTATTGATGAAGGTGTTGCAACATGTGTGATGTCCCTAACCTGTTGGAAAGTCATTGGATCTCCAAATCTCTCTCAATCTATGACTATGCTGACCACATTTGATGGTCGTCCTTTTCGACCCCACGAAATTCTTTCTGCTTTCCCAGTCCAGTTAGGTGGAAAGACAGTGGAGGTTGATTTCAAGGTGGTTGATGCACCCCTTGACTATAATTTATTACTAGGGCGTAATTCGACTTATGCCATGATCGTGGTCATGTTGTATGTTTTCCGCACTTTATGTTTTCCTCACGAAGGGAAAATAGTGACAATTGACCAATTATCATTTGTCCATGCTAGTCCTAATGCATCAGTTGGACCTTCAATCTTAGTGATTGATAATTCTCAGCCAACAACTAAGGATATTGGTGTCGGAATGTATTCCTCTCTCATGGGTACTTTTGATTTCATGGCACCAATCCACCACATTTATACCATTTCCAGTGAGTCTTCGTCATCAATGAGGTCTGTTCCTTTCCATACTTCATATTTCAATGACCCTTGGACCCTACCTTCCTGAATCTGTCAGGCAAGTGTCAGTCATACACTGGGATGGAAATGCCACTGTCAACGGTAGAGTTTACATATCAAGTTGTTCTTAACATTGCTAATAACCTGGATCATGTCTCCTTGCAAATGAAATAGGAGGATCTTGTTCTCGAGCCTGTATGGGTCATCCAATCATATTTTTCGCATGATTTCCTCAATGATACTTTACCTTCGGATGAAGCCATCTTAGAGGCCATGAATGGTCCCTATAGGCCATGGGAAGATATGCATCATTGCTCTTACTTCCTCCCATAACTTGTTAGGATTGAACATGACAACTTTAGATCTACCTTGAGTGAGATGGTTGGTCATGTCCTGGTTCCACTAGATATGCATGGTGTTTATGTCGAAGGAAACATGGAGAATATTTCTCCTACCCTCACGATCGACATCTCTCGAATTCCTGGCAAAATAAAAAATGTGTATATTGGTACGGATTGTTCGCTTGAAGAAATTCATATCTACACTGATCTCTTCAAAGAATTGTGTGACGTATTCGCTTAGTCATACTAAGAGATGTCAGGTATCGACCCTAGAATTTTCAAACATGAGATCGAGACTTATCTGGATGCTAGACCTGTTCGACAACGTCTTAGAGATGTTAATCCTAGGAATTCCCCCGCTATTAAGGCAGAGGTAGAGAAGCTACTTAATTTTGGTTTCATCTACCCAATTCCTTTGACCTAATGGGTATCCAACCTTGTTCCCGTGAATAAGAAACAAGGAACCATCCGTGTATGTATGGATTTTCGAGACATGAACAAGGCTTTTTCTAAAGACAACTTCTTGACACCTTTCATTCACCATATTCTCGATGAGTTCACAGTAAGCGAGGTTTTTTATTTTATGGATGGATTTTTAGGATATAATCAAATTCAAATCAAACCTGAGGATCAGCACAAGACGACATTTATTTGTCCTTGGGGTACTTTTGCATACCAAAAAATTCCTTTCGGCCTTAAAAATGTCGGAGCAACCTTCCAATGTGCCATGACCTTTGATTTCCACGATCTCAAACACATTATCGAAGCTTACCTTGATGATATCGTTGCTCACTCTCGCAAGAGAGTAGATTATTCCACTCACCTTATACTAGTATTTGAGAGCTGTTGTTATTATCACATCCATTTGAACCCTCACAAGTGCATATTTTGCATTAGGTCTGGCCATCTCTTAGTATTATTAGTCTCTGAGAATGGGATCATGGTGGATCCTATGAAGGTTGAGGCAATACTTCAAATGCCTCCCCCGCACAACATATGACAACTTTAGGGTTTGCAAGGGAAGGCTAACTTCTTGCGTCGGTTCATAGTTAACTACGCCAATTTAACTTAGGGTTTCATGTGTCTTTTGAAGAAGGATACTCTGTTTATATGGGATGAGCGAGCCTAGGAATCATTCGATTCTATTAAGAAATCCTTGGTATCGGTGCCTCTGTTGAAGCCTCCTGACTAGATTACAGACTATTTTATTTATATCATCGCGTCCAAAGGGACGGTTGGTATGGTTCTAGTTTAGGAGGACGATGAGCTCCATGACCACATTGTCTACTATATTATTTGAAATTTAATCAGTCTTCAGCTTAAATACTCGCACGTCGAGAAACTAGCCTTAACTATCGTACATGCAATTAAGAGATTACAACATTATATATTGATTTGCAAAACTAGCATAGTTGCAGATATCAATCCATTTCAATACATCCTTACCAGGTGTATCATAGGGAGGAAATACAATAAATGGATTGTTATTTTGCAAGAATTTGATATCGATTTTTCTTCGATGAAGTCTAAGAAATCGCTATTTTTTTTCGAGTTGATATCAAACTTCCCTAGATTAGATGAGACATTATCCATGTCGATTCATTCGCAAATGAACATATCTTCCTTATCTCGTCTTCTTACCCCTGGTATGGAGACATTTTAATATATCTTCAAACCTTGAAGTTATCTCAACATATGTCGAGAGATGATCAACGACGTATACGACATCAAGCTAAAAAATACCTTATCATCGACAACACCTTATATCGTTGAGGAGCAGATAATATTTTGCATCATTTATTGACTCACAAGGAAGTTGAGTTGGTTCTCAATGACTGTCAGAGTGGGGTTTGTGGTGGTCATCTATTTGGGCTTGCGACAACCCCTAAAAACTTGCGAGCTGGTTATTTTTGACCATCAGTTTTTAAAGATTGTGTTGAAGCGGTCAAGAAGTGTCACCCTTGCTAGGTGTTCACTCGGAAAATGCACTCGCATCCAACCCCTCATCACCCAGTCATCATCGTTGGTCCTTTCACCAAGTGGGGGCTAGATTTTATGGACTGTAACCCAGCTTCGGTTAGGGGGCATCAACATATTATCATGGTCGTGGACTATTTCACTAAATGGGCAGAGGCCATGCTAACCATTAAATTCGATGGTAAGATGACAACATTTTTTGTATTCAACCAAATTATAGCCCTGTTCGGAATCCCAAAGTAGATTGTCATTGATTATGGAAGTCACTTTCAAAATGAAATGATGAAGGAATTTGCATCAAAACTGGGGTTTAAGCATGGTCATTCTTTCCCTTATTATCCCCAGGAAAATGGACAAGTAGAGGTAGTGAATAAATCTCTCAAGACCATTTTTCAAAAAACTGTCAGCCATAGTAAATCTGACTGGAATTTAATGCTTTACCCTGCACTTTGGGCATATCGAACCTCGGTTAATACTTCCACCGGTTTTTCTCCTTTTCAGTTAGCACACGGTGTGGATTTTGTTATCCCAATTGAATGTGAAATCCCTTCCCTTAAGTTGAAAATTGAGCTCCTACTTGACACATCTAATCTTAAAGAATGCTCTTGTGCACCTAGAGCATCTAGATGAGAAGCCTCAAGATGCCTCTAATCTATCAAAGAAAATAAATGGCGTCTTAAGGTTCAGTATGATAAGTCTTTTTGTCCTCGGCAGTATGTTGAGGGCGACTTGGTCCTCCTGTACGATCAACCCAAAGAACCGTTCGAGGCAGGCAAGTTTAACCCCATGTGGCACAGTCCTTATATCGTGCGATGTGTTTTGGAAACATGAGCATATGAGTTGGAATATTATGAAGGGAATATTAGCACTCTGTAAATTTGTTCGAATGATAAAAAAAAATGACAGAGGTAACCTACAAACCACTTTAGAGCTGGGTACTAGCCTTCTCAGCTCAAAGATGGCTCTCTCCTTTCACTTGGTCTTTAATAGATGGATTTTCTTTAACAAATCAATGGCTAGGTTTTGTTTCTTTGAAGGGTTTTTTATGATTTTGCTGGCAAGAAAGGGGAGGGACACCTAAGGCTATGGAGTCAAAACTCCTGAAAATGAATGGAAGCACTGATTGGTCGGTAAAACTCTCCACAGGACAAAGTCTGAATGAGGCAATGAATTTGAGATATAAATTGGAATTTGCAGTGTAAGAAGAAAGGAAAAACATATAACTGCATCAGAGCATTAAATAAATGAATTATGTCTTAGTTAGGAAGAACTTGACACAGTTTAAATTGCTTAATCCGAGAGCATCACAAGATGAATTATGGGCCCTTTAACTATTCAATTGAAACAGAAGACAATGAAAATGAAATTTAAGCACACAGGAAATACATACGAAGAAATAAGACGAAACTCAGATCACCACCATTAGAATCTTTTCATGGAAAATTTAGGACATCTACATGTGCATTCTATTTAGATTTATAAGATTACATTCAAGTACCAAATATCTAAAATCATTCCCTTTCACTTTTTCCAACCCCTAATACATTTGAAACTCCTAATATTTATACAATCTGAGTTTCTTCGATTTGAAACCAGTTATAATGATAAGCAAGAAAACATTTCATTTTTAGATTCTGGCTCTTTTGGAGATTCAATCCGTCTCTTCTCTACTCTTGTACAATGAAATATACAACATTGAACGTCCTTTCCAACTCACAATTTTGAACTCCAAACCCTTTCTCAAAATAGAAACAGTTACAAACAGAACATGACACATTTCAATTGATCTCCTGCTTTTCATGAGAAAAAATAAGGTTCAAAACGCCACCTGTAATTATCAAACCGTAAAAGTTGTGTAAAATATCAGAACGGTTTTTGTAGATACACTCTTTCCAAAGAAAAACTCTCTCAGTTTCTTGAAATTCATCCCTCACTGGCCAGAATACGTGTCACAAAAACATGTGTTGAACAAGAAATCATGAAACTGAAAAATAGGGCTCCAAGATTCCTCTGAATCTCCCAATCTATGACACCTGTGTAAAAAAAGAACAAGGTTAACGTTCTTGGGTCTATGATTGACAATAACCTCCTTTGAATTTTAAAAATTCAATCTGGTACACCCATAAATCGTCCTGTAAATTTGCTTTTCTCTTCAACTGTTGCAAAAACTGACTGCCACATTCTCTTTGAAATGCTACTTGTACATTTTTAAATCTATTTTTATTTATCCAAATTCTCCTTAAATATTTGGGAATAATGTATTTGAATAAAAATAATTCCCAAAATATTTTTTATCCTGTACAGTTACATTTCCATAATTTAATTCATGCCCATGGTTTTGAAAAACCATTTATTGCTTGCTTCCTGTGGTTTTGAAAACCATGTCTTCAACCATGTTTGGTAAAATATTTTTAATCCTCTTCTTTTACTTCTGTAAAAACTTTGGATAAACAATTATCCAAATCTTTCGTGCATATTCCCATTTAATTCTTTTCCATAGAAATAAACATTAATTTCTCTGCTCTATAAAATTTAATTTTTACCTCTGTGAAAAATTTCCATAGTGAGAACAATTTTATTTATTGGAAATTTCATGATTTGTATTGAAACACACCCCTGGAAAATCTATCCTCATATGTTGCACATTTATGAAACCAAACCATATAGTAAATGGTTGCAATAGTATTGCGAGACTTGGGAAGAGTGTTTTTAATCCACACCACTCTTACTGTAAATTCTAACCTTGTACAATATCTACTGCAAACATATATTCAGAAAAGGAACAGAAAAGATACAATGGAAAATACAAACATTACGCATAGATTTTTCCCCTAGAAACCCAAACTGGGAAAACCAACATATTCTATATTATTCATCATGTTACAATGTTTACAATAAAAAATACATATAGGAGCCAGCGGCATCCAAAACCTTATCCCAATGACCTGGATTAGTCCAAAACCCTAATTCCTTAACCGAAAATAGAAAACCATCCGCAAAGAAAACATGTGTCGAAAAACCACCTAAATATAATGCAGTCCCAAGGCAGAAAAAATGCAGTCCCAATGCAGAATATAATACTACTACTCGTGCAAAGAATATAACACATACCCAACATTCTCCCACTTGTTGTTTTCTTTGCACACAAGGGGTTACAGGGTTACATAGTCAACAATCCAGGGAAACAATGCCCATGGATCCTCTACAAGAGAACTTTGAAACAATGAGATTTGACAATGAGATGCCCATTATGAGCGTTGTTGCAAACATGGACGATCTCAAAGATTACATGGTCGGGACATCATACATCCTTGAGTCTTGAAACCCTCCCATATAGTCAAGGCATGTGTCTAGTCTAGCCTGTTATCCCCGCTATCTAGGGATAACTAGGAGATCATGTCTCGAGGCCCACATGGTCCTAGACATGGAGTACCGAGAGCAGGAGGCGACTTGAGCATGGCCCTGGAGGGCCCATCTTTCTTCTTCTCATCCAGCTTTGTCCTGTCAGCAGTACCAGCTTCCATCACTACCGGCCTGGGCTTGCATCAGAAAAGGCTCTTGCTTCATG
>JASDQU010309393.1:86500-97861 GCA_032191745.1 Picea mariana
ATATATATATATATATATATATATATATATATATATATATATATATATATATATATATATTTTAACTATAGTTGAGCGGGGTGACGCTGAAAATCATCATATTTTAACATATTTTTCAGACCTCATCAGAATTTTTTAGAACTGTCCTTTATTAAGATCCAGAGATGTTTTATCTACAAAAACAACTTCCTAAGACATGGAGACATCTTCTGAGTCATTCCTTTACAGAATAGGGACAGCGTAACAAGATAATGGATGATCATGACGAACTTTACTCAGAGATCGAAATCAGTTAACTTCTTTGAAACAACAGATTTTTCCAACATAAATATAGATTTCAGAAATATACCATTGATGTTTGTACAATTTTTCAGAAGTTATTTCAACGAAGAAAATTTCTATTGTCTTTATCTAAATAGCTCAGTGTATAGGTATGTGTACTTCAAAGAAGCACAAACTGATAAAAAGAAAAATTAGAAACTAAAAAGCAAAACAAAAAAACACACAAAAGCAAAAAATATATACATAATATACAAGGGTATTTATCAAGTAAAGTATCTCTTGAGGGCTTGGCCATTCACTGGGTAGGTGTCAAGCTGCCCTTTCAGATTCTGCAATCGAAAAGAACTGGGACCCAACTTTTCAACAATTAAAAACGGTCCAAGCCATAAGTTTTGAAATTTTGTGTGCTCTCCCTTTCCCTCGTGTAGTTTGTCCCATTTCAGGACGAGGTCGCCTACTTCAAAATTCCTATCAGAAGCAGAATTAGAATCAAACCGGCTTTTAACCAATTGTTGATGTTGATCTAACTTTCTTTTAGCTTGGGCTCTTACTTCTTCTAGCTTCATCAAAGCGTTAATTCGGTTTTCTAAAGGGGGACAATCTTCTTCTTGGATTTTCTGTGACAACTGAAGTGAAGGAAGAAGAAAGTGAGGTGGAAGAATTGCTTCTCTGCCATATACAAGAAAAAAGGAGGAGTTACCTATAGCGGCTTTTGGCGTTACCCTATCAGCCCACAATGCGTTCAGCAGTGCATTGTGCTATTTTTTTTTATTTTCAACCACTGTTCTCTTGATGATTTTGATTAAGTTCTTATTTGTCGATTCTGCCAATCCATTGCCCTGGGGGTAATAGCTAGCAAAAAACTTTATCTTAATTCCCTTTTCCAAAGCGAACTCGCTCATCTCAAGAGAGAAAAAGTAAGAAGCATTATCGAAAACTAAACAGTCAGGGATACCAAAGCGAGTGATAATATTCGACTTTAGAAAGGCAATAACCTGACTGGTGTTGACAGCAGCTTCAGAACATCGAGTAAAGTAATTTGTGGCTGTCACAATAAACTTGTGCTGTTGCGAGGACAGAGGGTTGATTGGACCTATGATATCAAGGCCCCACTGCTGAAAAGGAGAATCTACTGCAACGGGCTGCAAAGGAAAGGCTGGTTTTTGTGACCGCCCTGATGCTTTCTGACAGATGATACATTTACAACACAAAGCATGGGCATCTCTAAAGAGTGTGGGCCAATAATAACCGGCTCTTAGAACCTTATGAGTAGTGGTGTCACCACCAAAATGTCCACCAGCTTCTCCTGCATGCAACTCGAGCAAGACTTTTTCTGCTTCGTCCTTTTCGAGACAACGCATCAGTACGCCGTCAAAACTCTGACGAAACAGGATACTATTAACTAGATGAAAGAAGGAAGACTTTAATCTCAATGCTCTTCTTTTGGCGGGGTCAAGGTGACGGGGGGCTGACCCATGTTCAAGACAGAATCTTATATCGTCATACCAAGGACTAACAGAGTTTTGTGCACAACAGATTAAACTTTGATCGCTTTGCCCTAGGTTTGATGTATTGCTTTCTTCTTGCTGTCCTGCTGCTGAATCAGCAACTAACTTGCATAACCCTTGGCCTCTCATTATCTGAGCTGGGGTAATTTCTAAGTCATATTCCTGCAAGGAGGTGACCCAGTTGGCTCTCTTTTCTCCTAGTTCCTTTTGCACTAACAAGTTCCTTACGGGTGGGTAAGGGACAATGACTTTCGTCCTTGACTTCAAAAGATAGGACCGGAAGTGCTTAACTGCTTTGAAAATAGCGTAGGCTTGCCGATCTACCACTGGGTAATTAAGTTCAGTGCCTTTGAAAGAGGAGCTCATAAAGGCAATGGGTACTTCATCGTTCTCGACATTCTTTTGGGTTAGGACGGCGGCATAGGAACGGTCAGAAGCAAAAGTGTAGAGTGTAAAGTCTTTTGAAAGGTATGGGCTCATGAGAGACAGAGCGTCTATTATAGCCTTCTTTATTGCATTAAAAGATTGATTTTCTAGGGGTCCCCAGTGATATTGGGTGTCTTTCTTAATCAAATTGTGTAAAGGTTTGACCATTTCAGAGAAACTAGGGACGAATCTTCTCACGAAGTTAATCTGGCCTAAGAAAGACTGCATGGATTTTTTGGATGTAGGAGGGGGAAGTTTTGCGATGACTTGAGTCCTTTTGGGGTCAATAATCATCCCTTCGCTAGATATAATAAATCCTAAGAGTTTACCCTATTCTACTACAAAGATGGACTTTTTGGGGTTCAAGGAGATGCCGTATTTACGACATCGCAGTAGGACGGCTTGTAAGTGAGCTAGATGATCATTTTTGTTTTTAGAAAATACAGTCACATCATCTAAGTAAACTACGACAGACTGATTGATTAAGCCTCGGAAAGCAATGTCCATTGCTATCTGAAAGGTAGCACCGACATTAATCAATCCAAAGGGCATTTTGCGATAAGCATAAGTGCCCCACGGAGTACGAAAGGTAGTTTTTAGTTGGTCTGGTGGAGACATAAGGACTTGGTTGTACCCCAAGAAACCATCCAGTAAGGATAGCCTCTCGGAACCAGATACCTGTTGAAGGATCTGTTCCATGGGTGGGACAGGATAGTTTTCTTTATCAGACGCTCTATTGAGGTTTCGAAAATCGACGCAGAGTCAAATTTCCCCATTTTTCTTTCGGACTGGGACAAGGTTAGAAACCCACTGAGTGTGTCTAACAGGAAAATTTATCTTAGCATTTAGGAGCTTTTTCAATTCTTTTTGAACGGTCGGTTCGAGCTTGGGGTGCATTTTCCTCAGTTTTTGTTGAAAGGGTAAGGTTTGGGGCTTCATCGGGATGACATGCTGTATGATATTAGGGTCGAAATTTTTGAGGTCATCATACATCCATGCAAAGACATCTTTAAATTCTTTGAACAATGTAATGAATGCAGTTTTTTCTTGTTGAGAACATCCCAACCCTAGATTAATGCAATAAGGATTTTCATTAGTTCCTAAGTTCACTTTTTCATAAGATAACAAGGAACTATTGGTTTTACAATTGACCCTTTTTTTAAATTTATCTTGAAAATCATAAAACTTCTCTAGTCTAACTATAGATTTAGGGATCGATTTTACCATATCCGATGAAGATTCAGGAGTTCTCGGATCTAGTATTACTGTGAAATCGCGCAAATTGTCATCGTGTGTGTGTTCGTCTATCACCACGCCTTGAAAGGTTTCTTCCATGTGTAGAAAGTTAATAATCTGCTAATCATCATCAAATACTCTCCAGTTCGTGATGTTGTTAGGAACGGATGGCTGAAATAGTAGCTCAACTGAGAATGCATCTGGGGATAAGCCTTCTGCAGGAAGAAGTTTAGAATCTACATTAGCTAATAAATCTGCTTCAGAGTTATTTAACCTAGGAATGGAATTTATATTGAAAGCAGAAAATTTATTCATTAAATTCCATACCTCAGACTGGTAGCTTTTGAGATGTAGAGAAAGAAAGTGGATAGAGTCTCTTACCTGTCTAACCACTATTTTAGAGTCGCCAAAGACGGTTAAATTTTGAATGTTCATATCCAAATATTTTTTGAGACCTTGCAGTAAAGCCTCATATTCTGCAGTATTGTTAGTACATTCAAATTCCAACCTACATGCAATTAATGTTTTGTTACTTGCCGGATTGATGATAACGCAGCCTGCTCCAGCTCCTTCTTTGGACTTTGACCCGTCAAAATACAAAGACCAAATTTGATTTGCATCGGGTACATGGGATCGTTGCGTGGAAGTTGCTGGCTGCATATATGCTACAATCTCGGACTTTTGTTCTGGATTGGTGATAGGTGAAGCCTCGGCCATGAAATTGCTGAAGAAGGTGTCCATTCCTTGTACTTCAGGTGAATCAACAGGAGGTGTATATGGTTCATTGAGATCGTTCAAATCAGTGACCGTGAACTTAAGGTAACGCTCACGATTTACTCTGATTTTATTAGGATTTTCGTTCTCTGGAAGCCATAGATGGGACCAATCTGTCGCGAAATAACCATGAAGCTGCTCCGACAAATCCCTACTTAAAAACATGCCATACACTTCCGGAATATCCACAACAATTATATCAATAACTTGATGAACCTTGGGGTTAGACGATAATCTAATAAGCACATTCTTTAGTTCGCCTATAACATTGACATTTGTCCGATCAAGTTGTATGATTTTTAAAGTCGAGGGTTCAACTTCAGTGTTAATTTTCTAGCATATAGACTAAGGCATCACATTGGATGATGCTCCTGAGTCTACCATACAATTGTGCACGTTTCTATTAAAGATATCGAAAGTTAATAGAAATGGAGGTACATTTTTGTGAGTGCTAAGAGTGGTAGCTTGTGGCTTTTTACTTGCAATTTCTAAAGCTACTTTATCTACATTATTTACATTACTTACAGGAAGGCTTCCTTTATCTTGAGAATTAAGATTGTTTTTAGTGGAAGTCTTCTGTGGAGTTTTGTTCTGCACAACCTTGTTACCATTAGAATTACCATTTTTGCCATTTTCTGAGATATTTTGCAACATTTTTTGTAACAAAAATGGAAACTTCAATAACTCATAAATAGAAATGTTAGCCCTTAACTTTTTAAGATCTTCAACAACATCATAATCTAAGTTGGGGTTCACATTACTCTGTTTAGTCTCAACTGATTTAGATTTCTTTGGAGGCAAAGTTGTAGTGTTTTCGGAAGAAGGTTTGTTTGTTGTCTTACTCCTAGTGTTATATGGATGAACTGTCTCTAAGTTGGCTTGGAAGATGCTATCCGAGAAATGTCCAAAAATGTTTGGAGAAGACTCTTCTTCTTGAACTGTCTCTTGTTCAACTACCTCCTTAGGAATCTCAGGAGGCTTCAAGTTATCTTGGGCTTCTAGAATTGTTTGAAGGGCACATTGCAAACTTTCTAGATTAAGGCCTTCGGTGGTTGGGTTAGGTCGGTTGGTGGGAAAAGGCTTCCAGAACGGGGGCTTGTAAGGTCCTTTGCTTGAGGAAGCTTCTTCGGTCGACCTTTTTAAGTCTATAACTTGATTTGATAGTTTTTGAACAACTTTAGTTAAGTTTTCCAAATCAGAATTTTCAGGTTGTGTTTTATTTTGAGTGGGTCTGGGGAGGATTTCAATCTTCTTTTTGGAAGAACTATTCCCAGTTTTGTTGCTAGTAGAGTCTTTAAGACTAAGTATGTCTTTTTCAATCTGGCTGGCCTCCTCGAAGGCTTCTAACAACGTGTCTTTCTTAGATCGTTTAACCCAAATAGCTATACTTTGATGCAAAGCTTTGGTGTAGTATGCTATTATAAGACTCTCAACGGGCATAGAATCTGCGGGGATTCGGTTTTTAAGTGTCAAGAATCTTTGATTAAAGTATTTAAATTTTTCTTTTGGGTTCATTCTTAAGCTAGAAAGGTCCATGACTAGGACTTCCGGAGGTTTACCATCTCTGAACTTTTCCAAAAAGCATGACTCAAATTTTTCCCAAGACACGATGGTATGGGGTTGTTGGGCAAAGTACCATGTGGATGCATTACCCTCAAAAGTATAAGGGAACAACCTACAGACAACGTCTTCATGTTCAACATTGCGGAGTCTTATGGCTAACATAAATTTTTTGATGTGATCTTCAGCGATCTGTTTTGAGTCAGGATCGAACTTGGGAATCCATTTCTCTAGATGTTTAGGTAGAGGGTTCTGAGCTCTAGGTATAGCTACGACATCTTGATCAAGCCAGGGTCTTGCAGGGTTGTTCTGATTTTCCATTAGGGTAGTGAGTGTGGAAGGCTGAGAAGGGGAATTTCCTTCGTCAGAGGAATCTCCTCCAGAAGAGGAAGGAGATGATGGAGGTGGTGAAGGGGGTATCCCAGATCCTCCTGCAGCAGGATTTGAGATTGGATCTAAAGGATTCACAGTGAGGTTAGTGTCTCCTAATTGTTCTCTGATATCAGAGAAGTCCAAAGGTTGAACCCACGGATGGTTTGGTTCCCTCAAACGGGCTAAGGTACTATGTGTTTTAATAAGATATTGGCGGACAATCTCTTGTATGTCACCATCTGTAAGATTAGGGGTTACTGGCTCAACTGTGATCTGTGGATCGTTGGTTGAAGTAGTTGATGTTTGAGGGGGAATATTATCGTTTGAATGGCTTCTAGTCACTATAGGTGAGCGATTAGGTGGTGGAGGAGTCTTGCGACCGCCTCGTTCCATTAATTAAGTTCATGCCCTCCTTCTAGCGCCATTTGTTGACGGGTGAAATCGACCGTCCGTCAACTGAGAGACTGGAACCGGTCCGGGGTTGTCTAATAACCCAAGCCGTTTGGGATGACCCACCCTGACGGGTTTAGCGGCTCCGTTAGCCAATCTAAGGTCCTAAGAAAACAAAAAGAAAACTAATCTAACTAAAACTATATAAAACAAACTAATAAACTAATCTAACTAAAACTAACTATTAAACAAACTAAACTAAAACTAATTATTAAAACAAACTAAACTAAAACTAACTATTCTATATATACAATCTACTAACTCTAACTAATTAACTATCTAACTATTAACCGAAATATAACTTATTCACAAAATGTACAATATCTACAATTTACAGATTTAAATAAAACCTGAAAAACTCATTGATATTCTGCCCTAAGACAGCGAAAGATATTTTTGTTGATTTTATAATTTTATGAACAGAAATAAAGCAGAAAAATGACTAAACTAAATCACTAATCTAAACTACAAATATATCTAACTAAAATACTAACATAATACTACAGAAATTAACGAAAATAAATCGCAAACTAACCTGGAGAAATGCTCCAAATTTTCCCTGTGTATGATGACTGTGCTAGCTAATCGGAGGGAGGAAGCCCGCACCGAAATGTCCAGCAGTTGTTCGTAAATGATAGCTGCAGTGCTCTTCAAGTATGATTACAGGACAAACAAGACATAAAAAATCTACAACAATTTTATGATTTATAAATCTCCACAGTTAGATAAATCCGCATGCAAAGACTTATACTAAATAATTCAATTGATGAAGAAGAGAAATTTGTCGTTCATAAACTGAACCAAGTAATTGCTGTATTTTCAAATATTGAAAGAAATCAGACATGGATAAGCAAAAGACTATGATAGCTAAAGTAGTCACTAATCAAATGCAAATTGATAAGCATAAACTCGAAACAAAAGATTGATATTATGAAAATCGAAAGCTGTAGCAGAACATCAATTTCTGTCTCAGTTTGTATTAAAAATCCATAGCCCGGTTCTCCCAAAAGTGAGGATGATCCTTATTACAAAAATAATAAGTATTTATAAGTTTTTCCACAGGGTAAAACCTCCCTGTGGAAGTTATCAAAACCGTTTACATAAAATCTGGGAAGATTTCCCAAGTTTAACTAAACTAGGAAACTACAATAAACACACAAATATCCCCTAGCCTGTCCAATATGTCCCATGCAATTCGAATTTACCTGAAAAGGACAAAAAATAAACAAGTTAGAAGGATTCTTTATTAATAAAATGATAAAAATCTAATCCCATAGACTAGCTACAGAATCCTGTGATTCTGTAGCTGGTCTAAATAAGACACAGAATCAACATTAAAATCAATTGAAAATCTTTTTAAAGAATTAAATTCCATTAACAACCAATAGCTATTTGAAAACGAATCAATGAAATTGAAATTGTTATATCATTCGAAATCAAACAGGATAAAAAATCATTCAACCGAATACAGAGACAGGTGTACTCTGTTTTGTTTGTTACCACAGAATTGAACGAACAGAATAATAATCAACAGTTATGCAATCATTTGATATTAATTTTGAAACTGATATAATAAAAATAAATCGTGAGCAATCGTTATGCTGCCCCTTAGACAGGAGACATGATCGAATCCAACGACATCATTTCCAAATCAACATAACTGTAATGACACAACAAACGATCCATGCCGAGAATGAATTAAATCATAACTGACTCGTGAATCAACTCAAATGAAATCATAACAGGATGTAACAGAGTTCGTAAGAGATATCCGATCGTTTGTTATTAGCCAAATTGGGGCAAACAAGATCGAAAATCATTGTATTCAAATGAATTATAACCAGATCTGATCGAGATAACATAGGTCGACCAATTCGTCTTGCAAATTAAAATCGAACAGAGCAACATTTATGAAACGAATCCAGCAAGCGAATCGAAAAAAGAGAGTTTAATATAGTCAATGCAAATCATAATCGTCCCATGATTCCGGCGTATTTGCATAGGCTTAAATGAGAGCATTGTTTTTATAAAAACTGAGTCGTTCTTTCCAAATTAAATTGAACAAAGTGGTATTCCCGATTTGGAAAATTATAGGACACAACATATTAAAAAATCGTAACAACCAAACTCGTTGAAATCATTTTCCAATCACAGTATACAAACCATAACGAAATCAAATCCAAACATGATCGTATTCACAATGAGTTCAATCGAAAGCAAACCACCAGTTTCGTTAACTCAATCAGACAACTAACAAATCAAATCCAAACGAAAACCATTCAAATCCGATAAGAATCTATCAATAGCTAAACTAGGAATAAGCAAATCATATATCCAAATCGAAATTTCATCTATTTTTAACAAAGAGAAACAATGTACAGGATGAACACCGAATGACAGAGCCATTTCAATATATACACAGAGCTATTCAAAAACAGAATTCAAATCATTATATCAACCTTGGTCATTCACGAAACTAAAATGATATCAAAATTCATACCTGTATGGCTGGATCACGACAATTTGGAGTTGATAACACCTGTGGCCGATTCAACATTCTTGAAAAGGATGGAGCCAGTTGTCTTATGCTTTTTATCAGTTGCTTGGAGCTGGTCTCTTTGACTGATCAATTCTACAACTTGACTTTCCAGTGATTGAATTTTCGATTGGAGTAGAGGAACATCAATGTAATATCATTCCAACCATAAATCGCATTGGTCACAGGATAGTTGTGTGGGTTTTGAAAGAGGAGGCGAGGGTTTGGACATATTGCTGAGGGTTTCGCGAGGCAATTCGATACCAGGGTAGCTAGGATCGTTTCTCAGGCAGGGGGGAAGATTTTTCATGAAATCATAAGGTGGTTTGGGTATAAACCCTGCGAGTAAGGGTACTCGCTGGCTAGAAAACGTTCTACGTCAGAATCTGAATCCTCACTAAGGACGATAGGGTCTCTCTCAGCAGAGGGTTTAGGATTATTTATAGCCATTCTCGAAATGAGCCGGGCATTCCGTTTTCCTTTGGCATTAGCAGTAGGGTTTTCCTTGGGCTTTTTACTCGCAGGCTTCTTAATAGTCTCGGCCTTCTAAGTTCCAATGTCCGATAAGTCAATAACAGGATCGACCGTAGGCTTAGGAGAGGGAAATACGATATGTAAGGGCATGGGTGGTTGAACATAGGTTTCCCTTACCACAGGTTTAACAACCTGGATAGGGTTTGTATTGTCAAAACCATTCCGAGCTATGAAAGCTCTCCATCTATCACCATGTAAACTCAAGTGATGCACAACAATAAGTTTAATAAGCCCATAGTGGAATAGGCTACTGTCAACCTTCTCCTTTTTAAACCTTTTCGACATTTTATATAGGCTACACTGAAAGTAAAAGGGCATATTCAACGAGTATCCCATAAAATTCATTAGCAAATGCAGGTGGTAGAGAAACACAAGTCCATATCGACCTTCATAGGTCATGAACTGTTTGACCACCATCAAAGTATCGTGCCATCGAGGTTTAAGTGCAGAGATGGGCATACCTCTGTCACAAGAGGTGACTTTGCGTGAAACGAAGAGTAGTGTCCATGGCACCTCCTCGACCTTAGAATTCTTAAACCAACGTTGTCTCGAGGATGGTAACCCTGTAGCAGAACTGATAAATTTCTCATCGATTTCCAACTGGGTGTCACCCACCTTGGCTCTACAGCCATCGAAAGTCAAGGCGAATTTTCGTGCAACAGAGAGGTTAAAACCCTCAAATCGTTGTACAAAGGTGAGCCACCCGTTTTCCTCCAAGTCTTTGCGGGCATTGTCAAACATTAACAAGGCTTGGCTGTTGTTTGGCTCGATTCGCACGGCTGGTGCTATGGAGCTGAGCACATGGTAAGCCGAGGGTTTGGATCATAACACACACAGGAGAAGAGCTACCCAAGCTAACAGAAGTGAACGAGGATAAGGGATAGGTATAAATGCCATCGTGCGAAGGTGGTGGAGCTTATCTCTGCCATGCAAAATAGTTATTGCCAAAGGTACCACCGCCGACGTTCATAGCTGTTCAACCTCATTATAACATAACTCAACAGTCATGTCACTCGACCGACCAATGAATCAAATGGTAAGTGTATAAACCAACGCGCAATCTATGTTGTGCCAAAGTTTTAAACCATCAACATACGATTTGAAACCAAAACCAAATGTTTAACCATGCGCCAATGTAGTGTAACAGCTCATATCAATAGTTTAACGAATGTGCCAAATGGTTTTCATATAATCAAAGTGCCAATAGTTTTGAAAACAAGAACATAGGCATTATATTAAAAGATATATATAAAAATTTAATCATAACCCCTATGCATCTTCATGAAACCAATGGTCAAGTAAGTCAAATAACATATAAATCCAAATGCCAATGCATTACAAACTTGATGAAACCAAATCACACGATCAATACAAGAATGTCCAATGAGTACAGATCAAAAGTTTTGCCAGCTGCATAATGGTAAGTGAAATTTAAGCGCAATAGGCATAATGACAGTTCAAATAATGATTTCAATGTGACTACGAAAGACCAAGTTTTCGTGCTTATAGTTGTGAAAACAAAACGAAAGTAAATGTGCAAATGTCGCAAAAAATAAAAATGTCATTTATTTGAAAATTGCGACGAAAAATTGATGTTTGCAAAACATTGGTGTAGGCAGCTTATAGGACAGTGGAAAAATGTGAATTGGCTGCCAACAATGTTGTAGCGACTAGGAGGAATGA
>JASDQU010309393.1:102067-117236 GCA_032191745.1 Picea mariana
ATTCTAGCGAGTCTTTCACTCTGTATTTTTACAGTCTCTGTACATTTCTTTGATTAATAGAAATCGTGTATCACTGTATATCTGTGTTTATGGTTGCATCTCTGATACATTTCTGTTATATTATTGAATATCTGCAATATCTCTGTGCATTTCTTTATTATATCTCCGCTCTCATTTCGTGCCGAAAATAATCCGGATCATCATTTGGATCTAGAACTTGCTAAAGTTCATAGACATTATCATACAAAAAGTTGTAAAAAACAAAAAAACTCACATTGCAGATACAACTTCCTTGTACCGCCAATGAGAACAACAATAATCATAGAGCCACTTAGTTTATAAGACAATGTTGTCATTGAGAAATCTAAATCCTTGTTCGCATTTCTAGAACAACGAGACTTTGATGAGTTAATGAGCTTCGACGACTTCTTGACAAAGCTAAATCTAACAGAAGATGAGTACATCCAATCCATACAATGTATGCTTAAACAACCAACAATTTTCCTTAAACGAAAAATTTCCCATATTTGGAACAACAGTTTCTCCAGGGACATTCCAGTTATGTGAAATGCAAATACAGATGTGCAGTATGTCCTCAATGCATATGTTGCAGCATCGTACTGTACCTCGTATATGACAAATTTTGACAAATCTATGACAAGTGCATTCATAAGAATACACAAAGAACATGAAATAAGTCATATTGATGCTATGCAAATGATATGTACGATTGGAAATACATTACTTAATCTTGAACAAATTTCTTCTCAACAAGCAGTCCACATTGCACTTTCCCTGCCCCTCAATTGTAGTTCAAGGAAATGTGTTTTCATAAACACATCTCCACTTGAGAAACACACATTTGTGCTTAAACCAATGTCTTTGCTAGAACAAGATCCTGATAATTCAAAGGACGTGTTATGTCTCTCTATTATTGATTATTACCTCCAATGTCCATCTCCTATTAAGCATATCTGCTTAGCAGAGTTCGTATCACATTACAAAAAATATGGTACACCCATATCAAAAAGAAAAAAGTCCTTTGTGATATGCTTTGTGAAATACAACAAACATACTGACTATGAAAACTATTGTAGAGAAAAACTACTGTTATATGTTTCATTCTATGAAAATGAAAACACATTAAAACATAACTTCCCTACATGGGAAGTTGCACATATTGCCTCTGAGACTATAGTACAAACCAATGAATCTAGATTTACATACAATGTTAATCCAACATGGGGTGATATAGAAAGTTCAGTTAATTAACTAGAAAACCTTGACAATCTTGATGAGACATTCACAAACCGTAAAACAACTAGAACTCTTTGGGAGTCCTATGAATTGCAAGTAGATTTGCCTCATCCTCGAGCATGCAACATTAAAAAATGTATCAATATTGGTTTTCAAGTCACAAAACATCCTTTCCTTATTGAAAATAATGAGTACCACATAATCAAATGTTTGTTGAATCGAGAACAACAAAAAATTCTAAAGGACATTGCGCTTAAAAAATGCTTGAACATGAACACTCCTGTGTACTTGTTCCTTACAGGCAGAGCAGGAATAGGCAAGACATTCACAGCGAAAGAACTATTCCAAATGCTTATACGAATCTATGATTCAAACAATTCCTTTGATCCTATGAAACCAAAGGGGATAATAGTTGCATACACAGGAAAAGCTGCATATAATGCAGGTGGAACAACAATCCACTCTGCATTTTTTATTCCTTTTAACAAGTCACAGTTTCTTCCACTCATGAAGGAAATGTTAGATACGTTGTCTAATCTTTATGACGAACTGCACCTTGTCTTCATAGATGAGGCATCTTTGATTTGAATTTGCTTCTTGTATTCCATTGACAACCGATTAAGAAACATAAAACATGTGCACACAAAATACTTTGGAAACATTGACATGATATTCTGTGGGGATCTTTACTAGGCACAACCCATCCAAGATTCTCTTAGATTTGAACAACTTACGGTCAACATGCAATCATTGATGGATGACTTCTGGAAAGACAATATAAAATGCTTTGAATTACATACTACAATGCGCAAAACTGATGAAACATTTATTATAATTCTGAATAGAATGGGGACAAACAACCAAACACATGATGACTTAACATATATCAATTCAAGGTTCATGCGACCTGCACCAACAGGCCCAACCTTCCCTTACATGTTCTACACGAATAGGGATGTTACAATGCATAATAGGTACATGCTATCGCTCATGCATGGTGATGATATCATTATCAATTCAATTGACCTCAAAGAACACAACCATGGAAATGTGCCATGTCATGAACATACAACCACTTTGCCTTTGGAACTTGTCCTGAAATTAGACATGCTGGTTGAAATATATCCCTGCAATTATGATTCACGGGATGGCTTGGTCAATGGTGTAGATGGGATACTCTATACCAAAACAAAAAAACTTGATGTCCTCTTGATTAAGTTCCATGAACCACATATAGGCCACTGACAAGCAAACAAGTTGGCTTATCTATATAATTCAAACACTGCAAGCGATTTGACACCTATCTTGTGAATATTAAAACCAGTATTGACATCGACAAAGACAAGTTGACTGAAGATTCAAAAACAATTTCCAATTAAACTTGCATGTGCATGTACAGTCCACAGATCGCAAGGACTAACACTTGATAGTGTTGCATTTGAACCTGCTGGAATTCGAATACATGGACTTGTATACACAACACTGTCCCATGTCAGAAGTATAGACTCCTTGTATTTACTAAGTCCTCTTACAAAAGATAACTTCAAAGTCAAACACAAAGTTGATATTGAGATACAACGTCTTAGGACTACCGCAAAGTGGCATCTACAGTATGATTACCAATTCATACAAACAAACTCATCTGTATCAATTCTCTCACTTAACACGCGCAGCCTACATGCACACATGGATGATATACTCAATGACTATGACACAATGCAATCTGATATTCTGTGCTTGCAGGAAACATACATGACATTATGCATGCAAAATAAGCAATTTCCAAATCACAATTGCAAATCGAGTTACATTACACATGGGGTGATGATATTAGTGAAAAAACATGTAACAATTTTGGAGCATATACATTTCTAAGAAAACAATGTTGAGATGGTGCTTGCAAAAGTATTTCTCCATGAATCATAAATTGCAATACTGAATCTCTATGCTACTTCGCATGAAACATTCTCCAACATACTAAATGTTCTTTCCAATGCATTAGACCATTTGCATCTGAACGAAACCATTGTCATTGTAGGAGACTTCAATATTGACATGGTACAAAATAATGCTAGAACAAAATAATTGGAAAACCACATGTGAAAATACAGTCTCCCCTTTCTTTTGAACAACATAAACCATGTACAAAATGCACTTATTGACCATGTATGGTCAAATGTGCCCATTTCTCAATACAACGTCTTTCTCTTAGACACATACTAGTCTGATCACGATACAACTGGTATTGCACTTGAATTATGAGATATACATTAAACATATTGCAAAATCATATTTATATGTTTCAAAGCATATCTGTCTAGCTTGTTGCAGAAAACCAAGTTATCCAACTTCTTAGTTTTCCCTGGTTTGTACACTACTAGTCTGATCACGATACAATTGGTATTTCACTTGAATTATGAGATATACATCAAACATATTGCAAAATCATATTTCTATGTTTCAAATCATATATCTCTAGCTTGTTGCAGAAAACCAAGTTATCCAACTTCTTAGTTTTCCCTAGTTTGTAATTGATTTTGGACACAAAAGTTTTTTACACAAATTTTTATATATACACAAACATGGATGAAAAAAAAAAAAAAAAAGGTGCATTCTTCTAACACTATCTGTTACTCTATTCCTTTTATTCTATTTTATTTACTCTATGTACATATTCCATGCTTTTTCCTTACATGTCAACTTACGTTCATGTCCATTTTGTTTTGTACTTTTTTTCATTGAAACAAACATGAAAACTGGACAAGGCAAAGAACTCTTAACTAGAAATGTAGAAGAATCCATGCAAAGGTGCATACTTCTACCCGTATTCCATATCCAATTGTTTTTCATTTACTCTGTCTATACTTGTTCCACTGGTTTGCAGTTCTATTTTTTTTTTCCTTGGATACTCCATATCTTCCTGTATATTAACTTGTTTTCATGTCAATTGTATTTTTTGTGCCGCTATATTGAAATAAATAAATTTGTACTCCATCTTTTTTTCATGTGTTCCTACGTAGTAGCTTGCTTTCATGTCCATTGTATTCTTTGTATTGCTACATTGAAACAAGAACACAATAATTGAACACAAGGATAGAGCCTTATGTGCCACATATGAGAAAGCTAGAGTACAATCTTGCAAAATGTATGACTCCAGTTGTGTCGTAGAAAATACAATGCATATGCCTGATGCATATCCATAACGAGTATGAAAAATATACACATGTTCATAGCCATTGTCTCAGAAGTGATATGGACATGGGCAGTGAACCATCACAAACATCATCACATCGACAATGCCGAAGGTAAGGATTCATAGATTACACACTTGCTATGTTTACGAAACAAATATTCGCAGTTATTTATTCTGCTATGCCATGGTAAAAATGTTTATGTCATTTGCACCACATCTTTTGAGTTCACAAGAACTATCGAAAAGTAGAAGTGAAACCTCCATCATAGTACAAAGTCCAGAGACTAAGAGGCATGATTACAAAAACTTTGATCTGCATACGTTGTCCAATTTGTGCATATATTGGAGCTTGTCTTATTTTAGAATATGATTGCATGTAATAATGTCAGGTCATGTATTTTGTCTATTGCTTGTTGACATAGATATAAACAACATCTCATTTAACTTTAACCAGGGGTTGTTGAGCTCCAACTATATTCCATGGCTGAGAATGTTTTTCCCATAGTTGATGTATTTCTATCGCTTGATAATTATCACACTAATTGTTGTTGTGTGAGGCATACAGTTCTTTGCTCCCTTTCTTTTCTCTCTTCTATACTTACCCATTTTCCCTTTTCTTCTTCCTCTATATTATCCATTTTTGGTTCTATACTTAGTCCCATGTCTATGCTTGTGGATTCCTGGGATGGCGGAGTGAGAAATTCTATGTCCCTCTATATCTTTACATCATGAGTTCGACTGATCGTCGTTCGTTTTCATACTTAGCCAATTTTATGGCCACGGGTTCCTACGTAGGCGCCATCGAACTCTCATGCCCCGTGTTAGTGGTATACATATTGCACCTGAAACTTTGGTGATTTATAATTCGACCCCAGACTCGAACTCCCAAACCTCACTCTACCTACGATGAATCTGTCTAAATGCTTGCATATAAATGTTCCAAGTCATATATTTTTTCTATTGCTTGTTGAGATAGATATAAACAACATCTCTTTTATCTTGAACCAGGGTCTATTGAGGTCCAGCTATATTCCATGGCTGAAAATTTCTTTCCCATAGTTGATGTGTTTCTATAGCTTGATAATTATCAAACTAATTGTTGTTGTGTGACGCATACAGTTCTTTGCTCTCTTTATTTTTCCTATTCTATACTTACCCGTTCTTCCCTTTTCTTCTTTCCCTGTATTATTTGTTTTTGGTTCTATACTTAGTCGCTTATTTATGCTCTCGGGTTCCCGAGGTGGAAGAGTGAGAAATTGTATGTCCTTCTATATATTCACATCATGCACCCAACCAACCACCGTTCATTTTCATACTTAGCCAATTTTATGGCCGTGGGTTCCCGCATAGGCACTATCGAACTCCCATGTCCCGTGTTCGAGTATACATCTTGCACCCAAAACTTCGGTTATCTATAATTCGACCTCGGATTCCTTGAACTCGCAAACCTCACTCTACCTATGATAACTTCGTCTGACTGCTCCGACTTTCCATACTTAAGACCAAGTGTTGTTTTGTGACGCATAAAGTTATTTACTCCCTTTGTTTTTCCTCTTCTATACTTGTCGGTTTTTCCCTTTTCTTCTTCCCCTGTATTATCTGTTTATTCTTCTATACCTAGTCGCATGTCTATGATCGCGAGTTCCTGGGGTTGCAGACTCAAAAATTCTATATCCATTTATATCTTCATATCACGAGTTCAATCGACTGCTGTTCATTTCCATACTTAGCCAATTTTATGTCCGTCGATTCTCGACTAGGCCGTATGGAACTCTCATGCATTGAACTCTCATGCCCCATAGTAGATGTATTTCTATTGCTTGATAATTATCAGACAAAGTGCTCTTGTGTCAAGCATAAAGTTCTTTTCTCCCTTTCTTTTTCCTCTTCTATACTTAGTCACATTTCTATGCTCGCGAGTTCTCGGGTGGCGATCTCACAAATTCTATATCCATCTATATCTTGACATCACGAGTCCGACCGACCACCTTTCATTTCCTTACTTATCCAATTTTATGGTCACGGGTTCTCAGGTAGGCGTTATCGAACTCTCATGCCCTATGTTCGGAGTATACATATTGCACCCAAAACTTGGGTGATCTACAATTCGACCACAGACTACTCGGATTCGCAAGCCTGGCTCTACCTATGATGGCTCCGTCTGACCATCCCACCTTTCCATACTTAGTCATTTCTTCAAAGTTTCACGGGTTCACAGACTCCCAGGTTCAAAAAAGTATCAAATCATTTTTCACTCTCCTCCATCCCCGCCACCTTCATCCCTTCCCAATGCACATTAATTATGATTTTACTAGTGACAACTCACCACAGATGTTCGAAAAGATTGGCATTAATAAGAAGAAAGATCGAGAAAATATCCCATTAAAATGCATTAATGGGAGAATATTATGGAATCTGATTAGTTTCTTTCTATCAATCTTGAATTCCCAAAAAAATGTTGGTTATTTTAGTTTTTTTAAGGCATCATCATAGAAAGAATGAAATATTGTGCTAGCCCACTGTCATCTACAAAGGTGTTGACATGATGCCCCTCTTTAGTATTGTGCATATATTATAGGTTCACATATTAGAGCGTATACTTTCATATGAAAATGTTGATCCACCCTTCGACTTTGAACATAGTTTGCATTTGGGCCACAAAGAATACTAATAAAATAAAATAATATGAAAAGTGTTTAAGTAAATATAAACAAATCATCTTCTAACTTGAACCTTATTTTGTCGAAATCCACGTATATTACATAGCTGGCAATGTTTTTCGCATAGTTAATGTTTCTTCCAACCAGTTCCTGGATTCGCGGTACCGAACTCTCATGCCACTGTTCCATCATATACATATTGCACCAAAAACTTCTGTTATCTACAATTCGACCCCAAACTCCTCAAACTCACAAGCTTCACTCTACCTACGATGAGTTTGTCTGTGTTCGTCTGACTCCCCCTCCTTTTCATACTTTCTTGATTTCCCTGCCATGTTCTCACACTTTCCCAATGCAAATTGATTATGCTTTTATTTGCTTTGAAAAGATTGGCATTAATGAGTGAAAAGATGGACGAAATCTCCCATTAAAATGCATTAAACAAATATTTACGAGAGATTATATTACCATCCTCTAGTGTTCATTCTAAATACTATCACACAATTATTGCCACATGTAGCAATATAAACAAATCTTCATCAAAACATTATCTTTTCTCACATGCACCCCACGTGCACCCCAATCGCCTGAAGTAAGCCATATTTGGATCCATCAACTAAACGTCCCTATTATCAAATTGGCAGAGGTCAATATTATGGCATCTAATTTTATTTTTTTTGTGTGTGAATCTTGAGCTCAGAAAATTGTTATTTACTTTAACTTTTTGAAGGCATTGTACCCTGCCTTTCCATACTTAGTTGATTCTTCAATTCCTATTGTCACAGATTCACGGGTTCCTGAGATTCCAAGTCCACAAAAGTTTCGAAGCAGTTTTCTCTCCCGTCCATCCATCCCCGCCACCTTCGTGTGCTTCCCAATGCACATTAATTATGCCTTTATTAGTGACAACTCACCAGACACATCGAAAAGATTGGCATTAAAAGGAAAAAAGGTTGAGGACATCGCCCATTAAAACACATTGAACCAATATTTACTAGAGATTGTATTATGATGCTGCAACATTCATTTTAAATACTATGAGAAGCAAAGGAACGTTCTCATCACGTTATGGTTGCAGCTCGACACAATTTCTATGGAGATACCTTGAATATTTTCGGGTGCAAATATTCAGGGTATCTGTAATATACCCTATGGTTGCAGCAGCCTTGAAATGGAAAACATCATGTTAAAGGAGAAAATCAAAGAATTGGAGGCAACTATAATGCCTTTTCCACTGTTTTCTACTCCTTTGGCAATGGTCAAGCCCACCACATCTACGAAAAATTTAAAAGGATCAGTAAGCCTTCTCACATTGGCCCAAGGCTATGTGGAAAAGAATATAAACAAAAGAATGGAATTAATAATAGAAGCTTGGGAGATGTCAAAGAATATTGTCTCTTTTGGAACAAGAGCACATTATTTTCATGAGTATGTGCAAGTAGATCTCAAGAACGAGCAAGGTTTCTACCTTGATGCAGTTTTACCATTTGGTGTTTAAGTTACTGGTATGACGAAATTCAGAAGAATATAGGAGGATCTCCCTTCCCCGAATCGAATAGACCAGCTAAACGCATGTTGGAAAGAAAAGGTAAAAAACCTGAATGGTATCGTTCAAGCATGTAGCCAGGCCATATCTAGAAGAGACAAACTATTCAAGAAGCTAACTGAGTTTTGATCAAGTTACCAGCACCAATGAATTCCAAGACCCTAAATTGATATTCAACTCATTGTTTTTAACCAAGCAAGCATTTGATGATCAAGTTCATATCTATAAAAGACCGTCATTTGAAAATTTCTATGGCATTCTTGAATATGGTGAAGATGACGTTAAAATCTGGCTAGTCGGTTATTCGATTGAAAACCAAGATATTCAAGAAGCATTGCGCAACCTCTCTATTGATCTAAGGGACTTGGAAAGTTAATTCTTCAATATAAAAAACCGACATGAAATCAACGTGGCGCCCATGAGGAGCTACATCAAAGAATGGTTCAAAAAGGTTGTCGACCAAATTACCAATGAAGGTCAAAGCTGAGGAAATCCATAAAAGGACATCAGTGAGAAAATGACAAGGCACGGGGCACCATCATAGTAATTTGATATTGATTGCATTCTTTTGTCTTCATCCAGTTACTCTAAGAAAACTTTAACATAGGTCTGACGATTTTCTCTTTCTTCTTGCCAAGTCTTGCTGTTTTCCATCATCGACTTTCTTCTTTCTACAAACTTCATTCTTGTACATATTTTCTTTGTAGTCCGCGATAGTCCCAATCCCATTCATTCTGACAAACTCATTTTTATTTCACAGAATATGTACTGAACTATATATTTTTTTACAAATTCCAAGACATCTAGTTTGGGAAATATTCTCAAATGTATTTTGTGATCTAGTTTATCTGAATATAAATATTTGAGGTTGTTCTATGGTGATCTTCAATGTTTGGTGTTGTTATTTGAAATTTTTATTTCTTCTTAAAATTAACTCATTTCCCTGTACATGTTCCTGTTTTATATTGTGCATATATTGTAGTTTCCTATATTTCAAAATATGCTTCCATATACAAAATGTTAAGTCATATATATTATTCTCTATTGCTTATGGGTTTGATAAAAATTTACAAGCCCAAAATACCCTTCAAATTCGAACATGGTTTACATTTGGACCACAAATAATCTATTAAGATACATTAATATCAATACAATTTAAATAAATATAAACAAAATACCTTTAAACTTGAATCTGACTTTCTCGAGCTCCTAGATTGGCCACAGGTTGACTGGTTAGCAGACTGCCAGATCCTCATCTCCATCTATATCTTCACATCATGAGCCCGACCGACCACCGTCCCTTTCAACACTTATCCAATTATCTCACATCAGTGTCCCAACTTAGCGCTATCGAATTATTATGCCCCGTGTTCTGTGATATACATCTTGCACCCAACACTTCCATGATATACATTTTGCACCCAACAATTCTATGATACACATTTTTCACCCAACACTTCCGTCATTTAAAATTCAACCCCGGACTACTAGAACTCGCAAGATTCACTATACCTGGGTTCAAAAAACTTTCAAAACATTTATCGCTCTCTTCAACCCTCACCACATTCCTGCCCTCCTCAATGCACATTGATTATGCTTTTACTAGAGACAACTCAACACACAGGTTCTCTTATTGGCATTAATAAGCAAAAAATGCATTCAACAACGATTTACGAGAGTCCGACCGACCCCCAGGTTGGTGCTATTATAAATATTGCACCCAAAACTTCCGTCATCTATAGTTCCACCATATACATATTACACCCAAAACTTCAGTGGTCTACAATTCCTCCACAATTTCAAACATGGTTTACATTTGGACCACAAATAATCTATTAAGATACATTAATATGAATACATTTTAAATAAATATAAAAAAAATCTCTTTAAACTTGAAACTGACTTTCTCAAGCTCCTGGATTGGTCGCGGGTTCCCGGGTTAGCTCATCTCCATCTATATCATCACATCATCAGCCCAACCGACTGCCGACCATTTCAACAATTAGTCAATTATCTCACCGCTGGGTCCCAACTTAGTGCTATCAAATTCTTATGTCCTTTGTTCTGTGATATACATATCACACACAACACTTTCATGATATACATTTTACACCCAACACTTCTGTGATTTACAATTCGACCTCAGACTCCTGGAACTCGCTATTCACAAAAGCTTCAATCCATTTATTACTCTCTTCAATCCCCGCCACATTCCCTCCCTTCCCAGTGCACATTCATTATGCTTCTAGTAGCAACAACTCAACACACATGTTCGTTATTCAACCACGATTTACGGTAGTCTGACCAACCATCGTTGCTTTTCATACCTAGCCAATTCTATGGCTGTCAGTTCTCGGGTTGGCGAAACCGAACTTTCATTCCCCGTGTTCCGTGATATACATATTGCACCCTAAACTTTCGTGATCTATAATTCCGTACTTAGCCAACTTTATGGCGAAAACCTTCACAATACCCGAGTTCATAAACATTTCAACCGTTTATCGCTCTCTTCAACTCCTACCACATTCCCATCCTTCCTAATGCACATTCATTATGCTTTTACTAGCAACAACTCAACACATAGGTTTTCCTATTAGCATTAATAAGAAAAAAATGCATTCAACAATGATTTACGGGAGTCCGACCGACCCTCGGGTTGGCGCTATTATAAATCTTGCACCCAAAACTTTCGTCATCTACAATTCCACGATATACATCTTCCACCCAAAACTTTCGTCATCTGCAATTCCTCAATATACATCTTGCACCCAAACATTCTGTGGTATACAATTCCTCCACAAATTTGAACATGGTTTACATTTGGACCACAAATAATCTATTAAGATACATTAATATAAATACATTTTAAATAAATATAGACAAAATCTCTTTAAACTTGAACCTGAATTTCTCGAACTCCTAGATTGGTCATGGGTTCCTGGGTTAGCTGACTACCAGATCCTCATCTCCATCTATATCGTCACATCATGAGCCCGACTGACCTCGGTCCCTTTCAACACTTATCCAATTATCTTACCGTGGGGTCGTGACTTAGCACTATCGAATTATTATTCCCCTTGTTCTTTGATATACATGTTTCACACAACACTTTTGTGATATACATTTTTCACCCAACACTTCCATCATTTACAATTTGACCCCGGGATCCTTGAACTCACAAGCTTCACTATACCTGGGTTCACAAAAGTTTCAAACCATTTATCACTCTCTTCAATCCCTGCCACATTCTTGCCTTTCCCAATGCACATTTGTTATGCTTTTACTAGCGATAACTCAGCACACAACTTCTTTCATTGGCATTAATAAGAAAACAAGTCATTCAACCATGATTTATGGGAATCTGACTGACCATCGTTGCTTTTCATACCTAGCCAATTCTATGGCCGCCAGTTCCTGGGTTGGCGCAACCGAACTCTCAATCCCCGTGTTCCGTGATATACATATTGCACCCTAAACTTCCCTGATCTAAAATTCCATACTTAGACAACTTTATGGCCACAACCTTCACTATACCCGGGTTCACAAAAAATTCAAAGCATTTATCGCTCTCTTCAACCCCCGCCACATTCCTGTCCTTCCCAATGCACATTCATTATGCTTTTACTAGTGACAACTCAACACACTGGTTCACTTATTAGCATTAATAATAAATAAATGTATTCAATCACGATTTATGGGAGTTTGACCAACCACCATTGCTTTTCATACCTATCCAATTCTATGGCCGCCGGTTCCCGGGTTGGCATATCCTTCCCCCTGTTCCGTGATATACATCTTGCACCCAAAACTTCTGTGATCTACAATTACATAGTTAGCCATCTTTATAGCCGTTTATCCCCGGGTTGGTGCTATTATAAATCTTGCACCCAAAACGTCCGCCATCTACAATTCCGTGATGTACATCTTGCACTGAAAAATTTTGTGCTCTACAATTCCTCCAACTCGCAAGATTCACTCTACCCATCTCAAAAAATATTTCAAATCATTTATCACTGCCTTCCATCCCCGCTACCTTCATGCCCTTCCCAATGCACATTGTTTATGCTTTTACTAGTGTCATCTCAACACACATGTTCAAAAACAATTTGCACTAATAAGAAAAAACCTCGAGGACATCTCCCATTAACACGCATTAAACTGCAATTTAGGGGAGCCTGACAGACCGCCCTTCCTTTCCATACTTACCCAATTTTATGGCCCCGGGTTCCCGGCTTGGCGCTATCGAACTCTCATTCCCATGTTCCGTCATATACATCTTGCACCCAAAACTTATTTGCTCTACAATTCCACCTTGCACTCGAACTCGCAAGCTTCACTCTATCCCAGTTCACAAAAAGTTTCAAAGAATTTATCGCTCCCTTCCATACCTACCATCTTCGCACCCTTCCCAATGCAAATTAATTATGCTTTGCTTAGTGACAACTAACCACACAAGTTCGAAAGGATTGGCAATGCACATTAATTATTAAATTACTATTCAATGTAATTTCAATATACCTTTTAATATTTACAATTTTCTTTATCATTTCATTTCTAAAAAACAATTGAACATAACTTTTTAATATTTTTTAAACATCTATTATAATTACTGTTTACTTACCATACTGTTAATTTCTAGTTTTTTAACAATATTCCTCGACTCTCCCCATTTTCCAAAAATCATCACCATGAATAATTATAAGTTGCCAACTATCATCTCCATAACCAAATCTACTTGGAAGGGACTACGCTGCCACACAACACTTGTTATATTAATGCAAGCGTTAATTCCAACACCCCCTCTTAATGCTTACATTATGGGAAACAAGAAAAAAATTACTGAATTAATCACACATACACTCACTACATAACAATAAACGTAATCAAATATTCTTTAGAAACAATTCCCAGATCAGTTTCAGCTCCATCAAGTTGTCTCATAACCCTCGTAAAATTCTACCTCCTGAGTTGAATTCCTGAGTTACTGTATTCCACCACTCCGAAATCACCAATCTCTCGAAGTCAATTAATCCACAACAATCCACATGCATGTCTCATAACCCTACTAGTAGACTGCAATCCACATGCATGTCTCAATGACTAATTTGACATCATTTATGGGATCCACAACTTCCAAACTAACTAGACAACCATCCATACTAAACTTTTAATTGATTCACTCATGTTCTAAAGATGGGGTGTCTAAGCCTTAGGTGTCTCAAGGCATTCTTATGACCATTTCATTGTATGGCAAACCATTGTTACATGGTTTGTTTTTCCTTTTTTTTGGGAAGTTATTATGTGCACATTGAGATAGTGGGATTTTAAGACCATGATGGTCAATCATTGTAAAACCTATTCATGAGTGTTTTATAAACTCATGACAAGTATGGTCTTCCTTCAGTCGGCATATCATTATGATCACAAGGGAATCCATAATAAAATAAAGTATTTTTCTTTGTGTCCTAGATCCGCCCAAAATTAAATAAGGGGATCTTAGGAACACCTTGCATTGTGCGATGGTGAATGCTTCCATGAATGTTTCCATAATTGTTTTATGTAATATTTTATGTCTAGTTTTGACATAACTACACTTACATACAACCATACACACAGAGAGTACACAACAAGTTAAGAAAATTCAAGCACACAATTAATACAATCAAAGCACCTGCAATCAAGTAGTCGCGAAGAACATTCAAGCATTTTAAGAGTCAACATCAACATTCAACAACGATTCTACATCAATCATTGAAATCAAAGGGAAAATAAAGTAAATGAAGCATTGTTAAGCATATAAATTTGCAGATCATTTACTACTTGCAATAGTTTTTGTATGTGTCAAATCAAATCAAATTGAGTTATTGTAATTTCCGGGTGCATTCTCGGTTGAACCCGACACCCGTTTGATTCATTGTAAGTCAAAACTTAACAAGGTTGAGTAAAACTCAAATCATTGTAATACTTTGGGATGCATTTTCGGTGGTAATCGACATCCTCAACTTCCTAGAAGCAAGTTCAAGCAAGGCAAGTTCAAGTGAGCGTGAATAGCAAGCGAGCGTGAAGTTCAAGTGAGCGTGTTGCAAATAAACCTTATTCTGTCGAGTCAAATTGTAATCAGGATCTACCTGCACAAGGAGACCTCATTTAGTGTTTTTGAAATGGCTCGAAGTCTTAAATTATTAGAGTTACTGAACACTCTAATAAACACCACTAAACATAACACTGTGATATTGAACAAAGAAACTCTTCAATCGGTGCTAACTTGTTTGCAAGTGATGCAAGCTAAAGTTAGACTTCTTCAATCTCTATCCCAACTATTGAATGATGAGTTGACAGATCTAAAAAATAAACAACCAGTGAAGTGTTCTGAACTAGTTTTTGTTCAGCACAACCCTCTCTATGATGATGATGATGGTGATGCTTTTGATCAACAGTCATTGAAGGAACAACACAGTGATACAACTTCAGAATTAGTTTCAGATGAAGTTGAATCTATTCATGAACCTACAT
>JASDQU010309394.1:10598-22296 GCA_032191745.1 Picea mariana
TGAAGAACAACTATGGAAGGTACATAAGGTTTTTATTAACTCTTCAGCACGGTTTTCAACACGCCTAGGTATAGCCACAGACTCAGGTTCAGGCTCAAAAAGAGTACTTCATAAGAACAAAAGAAGGGGGTAGAAAATAGCGCATCAACTTAACAAGGAGGTGGGCAACCTTATGATAAACTCAGGGCAGATCCATAAGCTCTCAAAGGGATACCTCCACCCAACACCACCCTCATAATGATGAAGATCATTACCTAGAACATTAGAGGACTCAATGGTCAATCCAAACAAAGGATCCTCCGAGACTACATCAAACCAGAAAACCCATACATTCTAATGTTACAGGAAACCAAATGTGCAGGGGCAAAAGTTGAAACCATCTTTCAGCACATTTGGAGAGGATGTGACTTCGTGCTAACAAACTCCATAGGAGCCTTAGGGGGGTCTGGCTATCCTTTGGAACCCGGGTAACATCACTTTAAGGAGATCCTTCTCAACTATAAGTACAATAATGGACCACTTCGAGGTCACAGGCTCGAATAAGGAGGGGGCTATCACAAATGTTTATGGACCCCAAAGCCAACAAGAAAAAGACAAACTTATGGAGCGACTATCCCTAATCAAAACTCTGTTGAAAACACGCAATTGGATCTTAGGAGGTGACTTCCACATGATCCTGTTGTTGGAGGAAAAAATAGGAGGAAGCAAGAGACTCGAACAAGACAACGGTAAGTTCAAAACTCTCATTGAACATTTAAATCTAGTAGACATAGAAAATAACAATGGCACCTTCACCTGGTTCAATCATAGATCATGTAACCAACATATTTCTTGTCATCTAGACCGCTTCCTTGTGGATGAAGAACTAATGGAAGAAGGCCATTACACGGAAAGTCTTATTCTGCCAAAATCCGAGTCGGACAACTAGCCACTTGTCTTCAATCTAGAAACAGGGGAAACACCTAAATACAAACCCTTCCAATTCGAGAAATTCTCGCTCTCACACCCAGATTTCCATCAGCTTGCAAAATCCTGGTGGGCACAGGTGGAAATAGATCATGGCACTAGCATGTACAAATTTCAGCAACGTCTCAAAAACTTCAAGCAGTCGCTGAAACACTGGAATAAGAACACCTTTGGAAACATACTCCAAATCATTCAGGACATAGAGAATAAACTTTTGGAGATACAAAAAATCTTCATCTCAGGAACCCGAACTACTGAACTAATGAAACAAGAGGCGGAGCTGCAAATGCAATTAGAAGAGAGAAGAAGGCAAGAGAAAATTGTGTGGAAACAAAATTCCAGGGTACTGTTAGTCTCTAATTTTGTCTTGTTTTAAGTAAGAAACCTTTGTCCTAAGCCCTCCTTACCCATCCCTCATTTTCCACTTTCAGTTGTTTTCATTTTTTTTAGATTTTGGATATTTCATGGTTTGCATTAAAATCTTTGATGAGTTATTTGAGTTTTGATTATGAAAAACATTGTTTAAATTAGAAGTGTCTCCTTTATGCCATTGGAATTTTCAAATTTCAAGTTGTCAAACGCGCTATGGGAATAAGCCTATTCCCGTAGCGCCAAATAATCATGCCATAACGTGCACCTGCTATCACGATTTAGTTATGATAACAAGATCATGAGTTAAGAGTTCATGTGTTCCCACGAGAAATTGGTAATCATTTCTAAATCCAACAAGTTCAAAACATAATCGCTATGCATGCGCGCAAGGTTCATTCCAAAATCTCTTATTGTTTAATGATTATTATGTGATCGGTTTGAATTGTTTTAGTTCATCCTTGTAGGGAGAAATATAGGTATCCATTCAAAGCAACAGGCATATATCAACAATTGCAGGAAGGGAATTCGAAACCCGAGGGCGTTAGTTACAGATTTGAGTTTAATGATGCCAAAGAGGAGCGGACAAGTTGCTAGAATCGAACCAGAAGGTGCCAAACTCCTTGAAGCCTACCCTCAAATGGCTCAAAGATTCAGAGACGCCGAGTGGTTTGGGTTCCTCAGTACATTTCAAGGATATGAAGAACAGGTTTCCATGGAATTTGCTTTGAATTTCAATGGTCATGAGGTCAAAATTGGTAAGATGTTGATGTTGGTGACAACGTAGACTATATCCAAGGATTGCAGGCTCATGGTTGGAGGGGAAATATGGTGGAAGAAGGAACACGTGGTCACTAAATTTGTGAATCAGTTCCTCCTTCCAGATAAGCAGAATCTGGATTGGAGAAGGGGAATTCCTCGTAGTTGGGTTCGACCTGAATGGCACACTACCCTGGTGGTGATTCACAGATACATCATCTATGAAGGGAGGTTTTCTTTGATCTACATCTACCATATCATAATACTAATGCATCTAAACGGTGACTACCCTTTAAACCTTCCTTATTTCCTTCTTAAAAGTTTGACAAAAATGTCCAAGAAGGTGCAGTCGATTTCCACTAATGCCAAAGGTAGTTTGTTCCATCAAGTCCTGATTAAAACCCTAGTCATGTCTTCCCTGATTGAACTACAGAAGCCCTAGAATTGGCTCACAAAATCCTTAAAATCTATTACTCAATCCAATAAGTCGAAAAAGGGCAGAGGGAAGAAAATTGTTAAATAGAGTCAAGAGATTATTGATGTAAACCCTGTAAAAGATGAATCTTCTGATGTCAAGGTAACTAAGAAGAGCAGGAGTAAAAGACCTAGATGGGAGCCTGAAAATAAAATGCTTCATGAGGAAGATGTCAAAGAAGAGACAGAGTCAGATAATGATCTCATTGCTCAAACTGCAGTCAAGTCTGAAATGCCATCCACCAACAAAAAGAACGTTGTACTCAAAGGAAAAAGGAAAAAAGGTGCGTGTGTATCACAAAAACCTCAGAGAAATTCAACCAGGGATACCAATAAGTATAGGTTGAACTCAAAAGCAATGTTCAATTCGGCCATTAAAGAATAAAACACCATAATCATAGATGATGATTCTGAGGATGTTGAATCAAGCACCAAGAAAAGAGCAAAAAAGACTCCTTTTCCCAAGAAATCTGTCAGCAAAGGAAAGGGAAAACTTACACTACCTACAGGCCCTATAACGAGAGCTTCAACTAGATTAGCTAAGGCTAAAGAGATGGCTAAAGGCATCAGTGAATTCCTTGAAGAAAAACAGGATTGCTTGGAAGATTCAGATTACTTACCAAATGTACCTGGAGCTATGGATTCATCAAGTTCTGAAGAAGAACATAGCTCAAAATTGATTTCAAAGTACCAAGTTAAAGCCAAAGAACCCAGTGTTACTTTAAATCTGAATGAAACTGCACCCTCTAAAGATTGTTCAGGATTCAAGGTCGATATAAGAAGTGATAAGGAAAAGATTAAAGAATTTCAAAAAACCATAAAGCAGTTAAAGAAAGAAAAGATGTAGATAGAACAGTGGAATGCTCGCCAGTAGGAAAGAATTCAAATTCTTAAAAGGAAGAAGAAGGAGAAAAGGGCGTTTCTTAAGGAACTCAGGGAAATCAATTTCAGACTTTACTGGCACAATGTTGTATTAACCACAAAGCTCAAGCAGAAAAATGCCAAAGCCACTGCTGCAATTTTATCTTAAAGGTAACTTGAAGATTGGTTACAGTTTTGTTTAAAGGTGCTCCAGGAGATATGGCAAATAATTACTCATTTTGATCAAGGAAATGCTAAGACTTCGATCTTCTTTATAGAGTCAAATGAAATCCCTATTTTATAGAGTCAAATTTATTGCTGGCAATGTTTGTTATATCAAGTTGTTGAGCTGTGGACTATTTTGGAAATAGTAGCTCATTTTTGAGTGACATAACTTAGGATCTGGATACTCTTTGATTCTATTCATTTAAATCTGTCCTAGATAATAGGATCTGGTAGTTTCATAGTTGTTTTAAATAGACAGAAGATAGACATTATGGAGGTGGAAAATTTGGAGATCTATAGAGACTTTTTGTGGAGATTATTTTAAAGGCATGTATGTTCAATTGACACTTAATAGCAAACACATATGGATGGTTAGACCTTCTCTTTTCTACTCTGTTATTTCATTTTTCATGCTTGAATTTATTATTCAAATTGCAATGCTTTTGGTTCTTGAATGTTAATTTATACAGTGAAGATTTTTTTGTAGAGATAATTTTCAAGTAATGATTACAAGCTGATACCCTTGTTTCTTTATAATATATTGAAACTAAACTTTGTGAAATTGACAAATTGAAGATTTCACTTTCTTTTCCTTGAATTGGTTTACTCCATCTATGTATCTACCTATTATTCATCCAATGGGATATGCAATGTTTTAATCTTGATTTTCATGCCATGTTGTAAGCTTGACCCAGTTTTCAACCATTATACCAAAACCAAATCATAAAACCCTCAAAAATAATTTGCAATAAAATCAATGTTGCCCTAGCTTGCCCTTACCAGTCGAGTGAAACTTTAGGGACTAACAGGTACAATGGCTCAAAAAAGGGGAAAAGAACACAAAATTATTTCACAAAGCAATGGTGCACCACCGCCACATCAACAGAATTACTCACTTAGAGGGTGACCAGGGAAATCCAATTAGAGAACACTCTCAGATAGAGGCAGAGCTGAACAACTACTACTACGACCTCCTAACAAAAACCAGGGAGGACAGAACTATAGCTACCCAAAGGGTTACTAGACACATACCCTCTCTGATGACCCTGAAACAAAACACAGCTCTAATACGACCCATCACACAAGAGGAAGTCGACCAAGCCGCAAACGCTATGCCCCCAAGAAAATCGTCAGGCCCAGATGGGTTCACCACATATTTTTTCCATCACTGTTGGGACCTAGTCAGGAAACAAGTTTGGGAGGTAGTAAAGGAATCTTCAGTCCTTTCTCTTGGAGAAAGTGACAACCCTTTTCGAAGACCAGGGTGGCTTCCTCTTAGCATTGGGTGAAATGGATCTTAAATCTTACCTCCTCAGCCTTCTTCTCCATCCTAGTTAATGGGTCCCCGTCACGGCCTTTCTCACCGTCCAGAGGTATCATACAAGAGGACCCCATTTCGCCTTTCTTGTTTGTACTTATGGAGAAAGGCCTGGGACGCTACATCAAAACAACAGTCACAAAAGGATCTCTCAAAGGTTTGCCTTTGCACAAAATCTAGCCAGCACCCTCATACAGTCAATTTGTCGATGACACCCTTCTCTTGAACTCCCCAACTGCCAGAGAAGCCAACAAGATCAACTCAATTCTCTCAAATTTCACAGAAGCTTCAGGGATGACACTTAACGTAGACAAGTCCAAACTTTACTTTTCCAACACCCCGGCAGAAGTCCAGCTCCACATATACAGACTCCTAGGAATACCCAAAATCTCCCTTCCATCCAACTATTTAGGCATACCTCTCACGGGCGCAACTAACGAATCCATCTCCTGGTACAACCTTCTTCTCTCCATCTCCAACAGACTGAGAAACTGGACTTTCAGACCGCTCAACATCGCCTCTAGGCTGGTCCTCCTCAAATATGTCCTACAAGCTCTACCTACCTACCTCTTCACTACTTTAGCAACTCCTAAAAAGGTCATCAAAGTCATAAGAAATCTCCAACAAAAATTCCTCTGGCATGGGCACCAACCTAACAAGAAATGGGAACTAGTAGGTTGGGACAAGATCTGTACACCAAAAATCCTAGGAGGGTTGGGACTTCGAGATCCAGGGAAACTCAATCAAGTAATGGGAGCCAAAATCTGGTGGAGATGGTTAAAAACTCCAACAACTGTCTAGGCACAAATATGGAAACAGAAGTACACCAACCTCACTCCAGAAAATCAACTTATTAGAAACAATGCCCGACTACAGGGCTCCAACATTTGGAACACAGCTTGCAAAAACCATGATCTGGTACAAAATCACGCTTTCTGGGATGTCTGAAATGGAGAAAGCACTATGTTCAGGAAAGACTCATGGCCGCAACTCAAACCCCTAAGTGACTTAGAAGAGATAAACACACTCAAACAAGCTCTAAACCAGGACACATTTCTAAGGGTGAAAGACCTCTGGAAACTTGAGGAACAACGACATCAATGGCACCGATGGAAAACCTCTAGTCAGGACCTAGGGATCCTAGAGAACTTAAATCTGCAAGGCTGGCAACACTATGCTAGTCACCGAAAAATCCCCAATAGAGAAGGTCCAGACATCCTTAGATGGAGGTACTCCACAACTGGCACTTTCTCAATCAAGGAAGCTTACTTTCTACAAGGCAATCACCAGAATCAGAACAAGGAAAACATATGGAACAAAGTCTAGAACCCTGCACTCTGGCCCAAGGTAGCCACCTTCCGATGGCTTGTTTCACATAACCGAGTCCTAACCTAGGACAACCTCAGGAAAAGAGGCTTTATTGGACCCTCTTTTTTGCATCTTATGCTTCCAGCAAGAGGAAACCAAAGAACATATTTTCAATGGATGTCACTTCAGCTCCAATCAAAACAAGAACAACATCGCTCCAATCAAAACAAGAACAACATCAATGACACAATTGAGAACTAGGACTCGATCACCTACAACAACCCCCTACTAAAATACATCTGGAAACTTATACCAGGATTCATTCTTTGGCAAATCTGGAAAGAACGAAACAAAAAAAAAAATCACTCCAAAGCCTCCACGCTAGACATAACCTGGGAAAAAATAGTTTCACTAATCAAGGAAACTGTCAGAAGTAAATCTTGGAAAGCAGAGGACCTAAAATTAAACCCAGAGGAACAATTCATTCTCCAAAGCTGGAAGCCCAACCTAATCAATTGACCAATGACAAAGAAGCCCAAACACCAGCATAGAATCCCAACCATTTGGACCCCTCCTCCAACAGATTTCATAAAGATAAACTTCGATGGGGCTTCCAAAGGAAATCCAGGATCGGTGCGCTATGGAGCTACACTCAGAAACTCCAATGGAGAGATCCTCTGTCTCATTGCAGGTTTCTTGGGGGAAACAACAAACAATGTGGCAGAGCTAACATGCCTATTGCAGGGTCTCCAGGAAACAACTGAAAGATATCATCACAAGCTCATCTTGGAGGGGGACTCACAAATTGTTATTCAGCTAATCACCAAGATCCTCCATGGGGGTAATCCACTGAAAATCTCACCCATTTGGTGCCTCTCTAAGCTACTAGAGGATTTTGGTAGCCTCCTTAGAACCAACCTCAGCATCACACCCTCCCATGTGAAAAGAGAGGCAAACAGGGTAGCAAACTGCCTGGCAAATGAAGGAGTAGCAATGGAGACCAAACACTTCTGTTGGGAGGCCCACACCTCTGAGGACATAGATATCTCAGATTGGTGCCAAACCTTAGCCAACAAGGATCTCCAACCCCCGAATGGGGTGCCACGTCACGAAGACAGGACACGTGTACATATGCTGGGTTGCGCCATAAATATCAGCCATTGGCCACCATCCCTTCACCATTAAAATGGTAATGATCCCATGCAGTAATTACCAGCGGACGAGGCCCCTCGAGCGAGTGAACATGATTTCTCACCAGCACACTAGGAGCTCAGCCTTAATGGCTAGGCCATTCATCGTCATTCTCATTCTTATCAACCACCTTGACAACTATGAGAGGCATTCGAATTTTCCATAGCCGAACGCAAAGCTGTCGGAGATTTGGAGCAGGGTTAGCCTTCCATTCGGAATTTTGGACATACCCAGGTTCCTCAACATGCATAGGGCATGAGGAAGGCCTTGCAGAGGCAAAACTTGGTATACCTTCGAATCACACAGGCAAACGCAGAATAAATTCAAAAAGGCGATGGCTCTGGAGTCCACTAAGAGAACCAGGAAATTCGGGATACCTCGAACGCCTCCTATGGTGCATGTGGAGGAGATTACTCTGGACGAGGCCATGAAGACTTATCCAGAGCACTCCCTTTTTACAGTCCCAAACAACTTAAATCCCCACACCAATTTTGGCAATGAATCCAAAACTCCGGCTATAGGAATCTCGCATGGCCACAGAGCAAACCACCCGGTGGAGGAATTCACCACCTACTACATTGAGGAAGAGGTGTCGTGTAGTGCAGCTGTAAAGGCTGACCCACCCAGTGGTGCGCCTCCTGAGGAAGAAACATAGTTGAACAAGTGGAAAGCACACCAAGTCAGCAACACAAATGAAGGCGAGGGAGAAAACTATGCATAATAGCCATTTCCCATTGCCTATGTTCAAGGAAAATGGTAGGACCAGCCTCCATTCACCAACCCGGGGTACCTAGAACTAATCATTGAAATGCGAAGCATGGTGGATGATCAGATCATTCAGACCATTCAAATCAACCAACGACTTGATATGTTGTATGTTGCACACTCCAGGATTCCCTCGAGAAGACAGTGCCCTACGTGCACGCAGGCTTATGCAATTCCTGCAAGATGGCGAAAGCATGAGGAAGAGGAAGAGACGACTGGTTAAAAGGTCTCCTTTTGTTTCAGAAAAAAGCTTTAGTTTAGTTAGATTATAGCAATGTTGCATGTAGGATGTTAGAGAATAGACTGAATCTAATGGTTATGCGTCCTGGTTTCCCTTAGGCAGGATGACACTCTGATAATTTTCTTTGTTTAAACACAAGTGCCATAGAATGTCCAGTTGTCTCAGTTTCCTTTTTTAGGCGAGACAACTGGCATTTCAACAAGACTCTGTAACTCTACGAATCTAATACAAACAGGATCTTCCTTTTTTACTTAAAAAAAAAATTAATAATAAAATATGATAACTATTACATATTAGTTATCGCCAAAAAAAAACTTATACATAGTTTATAAATTTAAAAAAAACCATGTTAATATCAACTTTCCCACTAAAATACAGCTAAAAAATTAAGACAAAAAGTGAAAACTTAATATGATCTTTTCCTAACATCTTTTCATTTTTCAAACATCCTCGTATAATAAAAAAACATTGAGCTCATTTAAAATTTCATTTTTCAAACATCCTCATATAAGAAAAACATTGAGCTCATTTAAATTTATAAATTTATAGCTGGCAATTAAATACGACACTAATTATAGAGATCCATGCTTGCCAAACATCTTCATATAAAAAAAACATTGAATTCATTTAAATTTATAAATTTATAATCGGTAATTAAATATGACACTAATTATAGAGATCCATGCTCGCCATAATATTCATACAAAATCCTAGCCTTTACCAGAATTATGTTATCATCGATTTACTAATTAAAATCCAACTCAAAATTTAAGTATAATAAACAAAACTTGATATTGTTTTGATCTCCACAAATATTTATTAATTTTGTATTTTTGTTTTTCCATTCTCATCATGTCAAGAAGCTTTGCATTAATAACTATGTAATAGAAACAATCTCAACATGAAAATATTAGGTATATCTGACTTAGTAATGGTCATTTTTTAAATAATGACTATGTTATCTCAACAAGGGTTATTAGATGTATAGATAAAATATTATATTAAAGTATGTGATACTAATAGAAATTTCATTTTAATTATCTTTTTTAGATATAGAGAGGATATTGTATTAAAGGATGTGTTATTAATATTGTCTCTAGATTTTAGGAAGAACTAGTAAAACCACCATTAAAACAAACTATGATAATGACGAGACTGGAAAACCATGTTACCTATACACCCTTAGTAAAGAATATGTTGGTAGTAAAATATCATGCCTATGGCATCAAAACATGGATTAGAAGTATTGAACTTTCTCAAGGAAAGTATTATTTGGGAGACCATGGATATAGGCCATGAGAGGAAAAATATTATTTGATAAAAAATACTCATATTTTCAAAGAAAATAAGAAAGGTTATACTACACCTAGCTAAGATGAAGTAGGTAGTAGAAACAAAAAATCACCAACAGCGATGAATCATTAGTGCCACATCGTGAGTCGTAAAACCTATATATGATGATGAGAGATTGGTAAAAACCCTATGAATAAGGTGAACTACATATAGAAGTTCCATAAATAGGAGAATCAAATGACATGCTAAAGGAATGGGCTTAAGACAATAATGAATTATACACATTATACATCAAAATGACATGTTAAAGGAATGGGCTTAAGAGAATAATGAATTATACACATTATACATCAAAATGACATGTTAAAGGAATGGGCTTAAGAGAATAATGAATTATACACATTATACATCATGAGGATATTCAAAATGAAATCCATATAAGGAAAAAAGTATAAGGATGGTTAAAATCCAACTACACACATAAAGAATTTTGAGAAGAAAATGAGAATCTATATAAAGAAAAAAGTATGAGGATGGTTAAAATCCAACTACACACATAAAGAATTTTGAAAAGAAAATGAAATTTTCATTAGATGAAGAAAAAGTACATCAATTACCTAACATACTTGGGAAAATATCGTTTACATTGTTGGATATGTGTTATATTCTTTGCATGAATAGAATTAGTGTCTACGTTGTGTTTGGTCTGCATGGGGGTAAGAGGGGGTTGCAAGGGGCTGGAGCCCTTGGTAAAAAAAAATCCTCAGTTTTCATGTCCATTTATGGGTGATTTTTCGGCACATGGTTTTCTATTTCTGGTTAAGAAATTAGGGTTGTTGACTAATCTAGGTCACTGGATTAGGGTTTTGGATGTTGTTGGCTCCTATATGTATATTTTGTTGTAAACAATGTATGAAGTGAATGAACATAGAATATGTTATTTTTCCCGGTTTGGGTTTCCATGGGAAAAATGTCTGTGTAATGTGTGTATTTTACATTGTATATTTTATGTTATTTTATTGAAAATTTGTTTGCATTACAATAGTATACAATGTTAAAATCTACATCTGGTATCAGAGAAATTATTGGCTTCATTGGGATAAGTGTGGACCATAGTGATGAAGTAGACAAGAGAATGAGGTTCCCATGGATAAGCATGGACCATAGTGTTGAAGTAGACTAGAAAACCAAGGTCTCATTGAGAAATGGAAGCCACCATGTTGAAGTAGTCCAACCACCATTATAAACTAGTGTCCCATGTCCAATTGCTCATGTGAACTCCACACGGAAGATATCGTCACCCAATAAGCAGCTGAAAATAATGCTCCCAATACTGACACCTATCATGTGGACCCAAATAAGAATATACATCCACATAGTGGGAAAGGGTGAAAGATGAATTTGGAAGGAACAATACCATAATACCATTGTAAAATATGCAGGATGGACACTGGTAATCATAACTAGCTCTTGATGTGTCACATTGATGTGCTCTACAAAAGGTGGAATAGAGTCATCAACTAAAAGATGGAAGTGGTTGTCTTCCCATAAATGAAAACTATCCATATACCAATCATGACAATCGGCCTCAAAATCATACCAAAGATATATTTCTTGATTATATTCATCTTTGATGTATGCCATAAGAAATTTTTCCTACATGCTATCCAATGAATCTTGAATACTATAAAAACTATCATTGAGGCCATCTGCAAGGTCATGCAATCTATCATGCAATGTGCCATACAATTGGGCTTTGAATGCTTCAGTGATCTGTAGAATTTCTTCAAGGGTTTGAGAGGAAATAGCCATTGTAAACACCACATAACATATACTAAAATAAGTCTCTTAAAATAATTTATTGAATGGAATTGATCTGGTAACAATCTAAGCACCCTATGAAAAGTTATGAGCTCTGTAGCCCCGCT
>JASDQU010309394.1:22316-65630 GCA_032191745.1 Picea mariana
GCTTTGAATGCTTCAGTGATCTGTAGAATTTCTTCAAGGGTTTGAGAGGAAATAGCCATTGTAAACACCACATAACATATACTAAAATAAGTCTCTTAAAATAATTTATTGAATGGAATTGATCTGGTAACAATCTAAGCACCCTATGAAAAGTTATGAGCTCTGTAGCCCCGCTGCTATCAAGAAAAACCCCAAAAAATAGTTGATTTTAAATCATCGATGTCTTCACTTTCAGAGCTCTGATTTTGACACTTTTTCTTTTAATTGGGTGAAATTGTGAGAGGAACTCAGATATGCAATTTTTTTTGAAAAAATAAGCCTCATATGCTACAAAAATCAGAAAAATCACGCAGTCGTCCACGAAAAAAAAAAAAAAAACTCTTAAAATTGCATATTTTAAAATGCAAATAATTTGACTTCCCAGACTCTATTTCAGAAAATTGCATATTTTAAAATGCAAATAATTTGACTTCCCAGACTCTGTTTCAGATGATTTTTTTTCTTTAATTGTGTTTTTTTATGAGAGTAACTCAGATATAAAACCAATTATTTCAAATTTTGCACCAAGACATATAGAAATGATTCGTAATGTCGCGACCCTCTTTTTTTTCGAAAAAATAAATATGAAAAAAATAAAAATATTTGCCCACACATTCTACCAAGGAAAGTGCTCTGATACCACTTGTTAAATACCAAATACCTGAATACAAAATACAACAGAACAGATCCAAGAATAATATATGAAAACCACACTTTAGTATATCAAAACCCTTAGAATAGGGAAACACCATACAATGTATCCTATTATGGAAGGGATCCTCTCCTGTGTAAGTTTTAAACCTGCAAAGTAAAGAAATGCATATAGATTCTTAAGAAAAACAAAAATTAATCAATGGCTCATTCACGTACAYAAAGATTTATACCAGAAACCCTCAACCGGGAAAACCTTTCTTATATTCATTATATATCAAATTTCACCATTCACCATACAATATATACAATGCTTTTAGGTATTTCGTAGATGCCTAAACCCTAATCCCTTAATTCGAGATTAATTTAGAAAACCGCTAAAAATAGCAAACACCACCCAAAATTATTTTTTTCAAACTACTAGACGGATTGTAAGACACAGTTGTCGAACCTGATGCGCCCACACACGGACATGAAAATAATATAACATATACCCAACATTCTCCCACTTTTTGTTTTCTTTGCATCGAGGGGTCCACAGGGTTATATAGTCAACAATCCAAGGCAACAATGCCCATTGTTACTCTACACCAAGAGAACTTTTTTGTGCTCACAGACTTTGTCAATAAATCTGCAACATTCTTCAAAGTGTCAACCTTTTCCAGCAACACCTTCTTTTTCTCAACCATGTCTCTCACAAAGTGATATTGAACATCAATATGCTTTGTTTTCGAATGATAAGGTGGGTTATTTGCCAATAAGATTGCACTCTGACTGTCACAATCTAATCTCACCACTTTTTGTACCAACCCAATACCTAAACACAATATTTGTAACCATACCGCTTCCCTGCTTGCATGAGTGGTTGCCATGTATTCAACTTATGTAGTTGAGAGTGCTACTACAACTTGTATTTTTCTCATCCAACAGATTTCTCCTCCAAATAGGTTAAACACATACCCACTTGTAGATCTTCTGCGATCCATATCTCCAGCCCAGTCTGCATATACAAAGACATGTATGTCCACCACTCTATCCAATATTGGTCTTCCTTGGTAGTACAATCCATAATTGGTAGTGCCACGCAAATGCCAGAAGACCCTCTTTACTGTTGTCCAATGCTCCTTCCCTGGTTTTGACATATACCTTCTCAAAACTCCCACTGCATGTGCATTATCCGGTCTAGTACAGACCATTGTATACATCCAGTTTCCAACTACACTGGCATATGAAACATGGGACATTTCCTCTTCTTCTTCCTTTGTCTTGGGACACTGATTTGTAGATAAATTTACACCTATAGCAATAGGAACCTTGACCGGTTTACTTCCATGCATATTAAACCTATGCAATATCGTCTCAACATATTTTCTCTGATTCAACCAGATTTTTTTGTTTGCACAATCTCTTTTAATCTCCATTCCCATAATGAAGTTAGCAGAACCAAGATCCTTCATGTCAAATTTGGAGGATAGCTAGGATTTCACCTCCTTGATAGCATCCATGTTATTTACTACCAAAAACATGTCATCAACATACAACACTACATAAATGAAGTGATTACCAACCTGCTTGGAATATACACAGTGATCAACCCTGCTTCTCAAAAATCCCAATCCAAGGATGTATGTGTCAAACTTTTGGTACCACATCCTAGGTGATTGCTTCAGATGATATAGTGAATTGTTTAGCTTACATACCAACTCTTTCTTTCACTTTACTACATATCCTTTTGGTTGCTTCATGTATATTTCTTATTCCATATCCCCATGTAGGAATGTTGTCTTGACATCCATATGTTCCACTTCAAGATCAAAACAAACAACAATAGGTAAAATAAATCTAATAGAGGTTAACTTAGCAACAAGAGAAAAATATCACCAAAGTCAATTCCCTCTACCTGGATATAACCTTTTTCTACTAACCGAGCTTTGTATTTCTCCATTTTTCCTTCTGCATTAAACTTCTTCTTAAACAACAATTTGCTACCAACAATTTTTCTTCCAGTTGGCAACTCAACTATATCCTATGCCACATTCTTATCCAAGGAATCCATTTCTTCAACCATGGCCTTCTTCCAGAGTTTACTATCCTCTGAATTCACTACTTCCCTGATAGTTCTGGGATCATCATCAATAATAGATAAATCAAAATTAGAACGAAAATCAGGTGGACTATACCTTTTCGGTTGCCTTCTTTCTCTCACTGATCTCCTCAATACTGGGGTATGAGGTTCTTCTTCTTCTTCTACTTCATCTTCCTCAGATGATTCATATTTTACATCATCCAACTCTAGCTCTATTTTCTCAAGTTCGTCTTTCCTTGGTAGGACTTCCTATTTGGACACATATTTTACCTCTCTAAAAACAACATCCTGACTGTAAACAGTCTTCTTAGTTTATGGGTTCCAAAGATTATAACCTTTCACACCATCTTTATAACCAATAAAGATACACTTTTCATCTTTTTTATCCAGCTTACTCCCATTTTCCTTTGGAACATGTACATAAGCATCACAACCAAACACTTTAGTATGTTGAAGAAAGTGTTTCTTTTCAGTCCATACCTCATGTGGATTTTTTTCATCCAACACTAATGAAGGTGATTGATTGACTAGGTAACATGTTGTACCCACTGCCTCTACCCAAAACTCTTGTCCTAACTCGGCACCACTGCGCATGCTCCTTTTCTTTCCATTAGTGTCCTATTCATCCTTTCTGCAACTCCATTCTACTGAGGAGTGTATGGAGTAGTATTCTACCTTGCTATATCACGCTTCTTGCAGAATTCTTCAAATTCATTTACGTAGAATTATCCACCATTATCTATTCTCAATACCTTTATTTTCTTTTATGTCTTATTTTCTACCGTAGCCTTAAACTCTTTAAATTTATTAAATACCTCATATTTCTTTCTAAGAAAATAAATCCATGTGTTCCTTGGGAAATCATCTATGAATGAAACATAATACACAAACTTACCTAGTGATGGAACAGGCACAGGTCCAATCACATCACTGTGTATCAACTCTAAGATCCCCTTTTCTCTTCTAGCACCAGTTGGGAATCTTACTCGATTTTGTATACCATATATGCAATGTTCATAGAAATCAAAATTCAGAGTGCAATTAGACATACCTTCAACCATGTCTTTACCGTGTAGTGTTCGAAGGCCCTTTTCTCCAATATGCCCCAGTCTTTGATGCCACAACATGGTCTTCTTTTCAGGGACGATATTGGTGTTGTCTTATTTATTTGTTTGTTCAAGGACAACAAAAATGTTACACCCATTAGTATAATTGCTTCCGAACAAATTCTAAAGAGTTCCACACCGAACTCCCCTCACCAACACCATTGCTCCTTGTACCATCTTGCAAGTGTTATTTCCAAATACAATATCCATTCATGCATCATCCAAATTTCTTACAGATATTAGGCTCTGGGAAATTTTTGGAATGTGTAGAACCCTAGGGAGAGTTCTAATCCTTCCATATTTTAGAAACAACTTAACCCTTCCATGTCCCATGATTTTGGTTGCCGATTCATCTCCTAGGAATACATCACCACCATCATATTTTTGATATTCAGAGAACCACTCCATATGAGGATTCATATGGTATGATGCACCTGATTCGATCAACCATACATCACGGTCTGCATGTGTATCTGTAGATGACAGGTAAACATCACCTCCTTCTTCAGTGGAGGTTTTTTCCTCTGTGGAAGAGGTACTATCAGATCCCTTTGGTTTTTCAACCTTCTTATAATTGCAATCTTTCTTATAATGCCTTGTTTTACCACACTTCCAACATTTCCTCAAAGATTTTCCTGGAGACTTAGATATACCTATAGATTTAGATCTCCCCCATGAAGGCTTACCATGATTCTTGTCTTGGGTACAACCTCTTACAAATAAAGAATATGTGCTATGACTATCCATGCTTTTCCACCTCATCTCTTCAAATAACAAGGATGAAACTACATCCTCATACTTCAATGTATATTGAGTGGTACTACCAATTACTACAACCAGATTATCCCAAGAGTCTGGCAAAGAACATAACAAAGTAATACACTTATCTTCTTCTACAATCGTAATATTAACAGAGACAAGTTGACTTACTAGAGTATTAAAGGCATTTAGATGTTCTGTCATAGAATATCCATCTTCCATCCTAAGATGATACAACTTATTTCGAAGAAACAACTTGTTTACCAGGGACTTTGATTGATATGAATTCCCCAACTTATCCCATAGTTCCTTGGCTGTAGATTCTCCCGAGACATTCAACAACACTGAATATGCCAGGCAGATTCGAATTGTAATCCTTTCTCTTATGTCCAACTTCTCCCAATCTTCCTTCGACATACCAGTAGGTGGTGTACTAGTAGGTTGTGTACCAGTAGCCTCTGTGCTAGTAGATGGTGTACCAGTAGCTCGTCTACCAAGATCCACAATGATCCATTGTTCTTTGTCTACAAGAAGGTCCTCCATCTTGAGCTTCCATAGCTCAAATTTTTTACCATTGAACTTCTCTATCTCGATTCTAGATGAAATCTCCATTCCTCTTTCTATACTCGAATCTCCACTGCAAAATCTCCCACTAAACCCAGGTTTATCACAGACCTAAGATAAACTTGATCTATCAAGACCAAGCCAAACCCTCAAAAACAAAGACATCCCTTTGAAGCCAAAAATGAGCTCTGATACCACATGTAAGTTTTAAACCTGTGAAGTAAATAAATGCATATAGATTCTTAAGAAAATCATAAATTAATCAATGGCTCATTCACATAGTACACAGAGATTTATATTGGAAACCATCAACCGAAAAAACCTTTTTTATATTCATTATATCTTGAATTTCACCATTCACCATACAATATATAAAATGTTTTTAGGTATTTCGTAGATACCAAAACCCTAATCCCTTAATCCAGGATTAATTTATAAAACTGCTAAAAATAGAAAAATTCGCTAAAAATAGAAAAAAAATGCCCAAAACAAAAATTTTGGGGCGCTGCCCCCAGCTACTGCCCATTTTCAAATGCTACGTGTAACCAGGGGGAGCCATACCTGGCTCCCCATGAGACCCCCCAAGGAAGTGCCCAACGCACACGCCACAAACAGAACTACTAGAGGGATCGTCAGACGTAGTTGTCGAACCTGATGCGCCCACACATAGACATGCAAAGAATATAACATATACCCAACATCATGTTCACTTGCCTCTTCTAGGGGGTATCCTCCTATTGAGATACCACTTCAAATAAAATAATTCTCTTCATGTCCCATTACATTGTTGGAACCCCTTTATATAGTGCTACCATCACTTAAGAACATTCTAGAGGAGAAATCTTCTAAAAGTAGAATCTTCTAAGAAGTCCTCTTACATTTATTATATATAACTACCCATTTATTATATATAAACATGATAGTGGTACTTATTTAATAATATAGTGAACCTAGTCCACCTTACATTGAAAGGCCTCCACTATTATCATTATGGGCCCTATGGACCCCCTGACTACCTCTCTAGCCACCTAACAGTGGTTCTGTGAATATGAAAGGTATGATGGAGGTAATGTTTTCCTAGGTGATGAATCGACAACCAAAATCACAGGACAAGGAAAATTCAAGTTAAGGATCATAGATGGAAGGATTAGAAAACTTCCCGGTGTTCTTCACATCCTAGGATTGGCTAAAAAAATGATTTATGTAAAAAAAATGGACGATGTAGGGGTAAAAATGATATTTGAAAAAGAAACTTGTAGGATGGTTCCAGGAGAAAATGTGTTGTTGAAGGGGGTTTGGATTGGAACTATGCATAATATGAAAGGAAGGACTATTAGTGATTGTTTTAATAGTTCCATTGTTCCTGATATTGGATCAAAAGAAGGAAAAGATCCTACAGTCCCTAGAGAAAAGGTTATGTTGTGGCACAAAAGACCGGGGAATATCAGAGAGAAGGGTCTTCAACTACTACAAGGTAAATGTATGGTTGAAGATATGTATAATTTCTCTCTATATTTTGATTTATTTTAACATTGTATATATGGAAAACAAAATCGAGTAAGATTCCCCTATGGTGCAACGATGGTAGAAAGAATTTTACAACTAGTTCACAATGATTTGTTTCGACCTCTGTTGGTTCCATCATCAGGAAAAAAAATTACTATCTCTCATTTATAGATGAATTATCAAGGAATAATTAGATATATTTCCTCAGGAATAAATATGAAGTATTTGACAAGTTTAAAGAGTTTAAGCCTCTTGTTGAGAATCAAATAAATAAAAGAATTAAGGTGTTGTCAACAGATAATGGTGTAGAGTTCCGCGGGAATGAATTTGAAGAATTATGTAAGAAGTGCAGTATATCAAGGAAGAGTAATACTCCATATACACCTCAGTAGAATGGAGTTGTAGAAAGGATGAACACGATGTTCATGGAAAAATCAAGGTGCATGCTCAATGGTGTTGGGTTAGGGAAAGAATTTTTTGGCAGAGGTAGTGGATATTGCATGCTACCTAGTCAAGAGATCACCCTCGTCAACACTGGATGAAAAGACTCCACAAGAGGTATCGAATGGTAAGAAAAATTCTCTCACACATCTCAAGGTATTTGGATATGAGTCCTATGTTCATGTTTCAAAGGAAAATAGGAGTAAGCTAGATAAGAAGGTTGAAAAGTGTATCTTTATTGGGTATAAAGATGGTATTAAAGGTTATAATATTTGGAACCCATAAACTAAGAAGGTTGTGTATAGTCGAGATGTAGTATTTGGAGAAATGAATGATGTTGTCAAACATGAAGTTCTACCAAGTAAGGAAGAACAAGAGAAAATATAGTTTGATCCAAAGGATGGTGAATTAAACTGTATAGAAGAATAGGAATAAGAAGAAGAATATCCCCATACCCTAGTATTGAGGAGATCAATGTAGTAAAAAATGCTACCAGAAAGGTATACTGCATTTGATTTTTGTTCAAATTTTTATTTGTCTATTACTGATGATGATCCTAGAACTGTTATAGAGGTAGTGGATTCATAGGATGTAAAACTCTCGGAAAAGGCCATGGTTGAAGAAATGACATCATTAGATAAGAACGAGGCCTGGGATCTAGTGGAGTTGTCGACTAGAAGAAATACCATTGGAAGAAAATGTGTATTTAAAAAGAATTTGAATGCAAAAGGAAAAGTGGAGAAATATAAAGCTCGATTAGTAGCAAAGGGTTATTCCCATGTTGAGAGAATTGATTTTGGTGATATTTTTTATCATGTTGCCAAGTTAACCTCTATCATATTTTTGTTATATGTTGTTGTTTTATTATATTTTGAAGTAGAACAGATGGATGTGAAGACAACATTCCTACATGGGGATCTAGAAGAATAAATTTACATGAAGCATCCATAAGGTTTTGTTGTGAAAGGAAAGAAGGAGTTGGTATGCAAGATAAAAAATTCTATGTATGGTTTAAAACAATCACCAAGGATGTGGTATCAAAAATGTGATACTTATTTGTTGGGACTTGACTTCACAAGAAGAAAGAAGGATTATTGTGTGTACTTTAAATTAATTGGTGATTATTTTATTTATTTGGTATTGTATGTGGATGACATGTTGGTGATAGGAAACAACAAGAAGATTATCCAAGATGTGAAAAATCAATTTTTCTCTAAATTTGACACGAAGGATCTTGGTGTTGCAAATTTAATTTTGGGAATCGAAATCAAAAGAGATCGGAAAAAAGGAAACTCTAGTTAAATCAAAAGAAATATGTCGAGACAATATTGCATAGGTTTAATATGCAGGAATGTAAACCAATCGGGATCCCTATTCATGTAGGTGTAAATTTATATGAGGATCACTATCCCAAGACACAGGAAGAGGAGGATGACATGTCTTGTGTTCCATATGAGAGTGTGGTTGGCAGTTTGATGTATGAAATGGTATGTACTAGACTGGACATTGCACATGTAGTGGGATTTTTGAGCAGGTATATGTCAAAACTAGGGAAGGATCATTGGACAGTCGTGTTGTGACTATAACTACAACCCCTCCATTTTAAATTCTATTTTGATACTTCCCTAAAAATGGAGCCTCCTTATTTTTTAACCCAAGAGAAAAAACTCATAATCCCCTTACTCATTCAAAGGATTCTCTTGGCAACTCATGATACACTTAAGAAAATGAGAAAACATTCAAAGTTGAAGTTTTAAAAAATTGATTGAAAAAGTTACTTTAAACTCCCCCGAACTACTCAGGGGAGTGACTTCAAACTCCTTCAAACTTCTCGGAGGAGTTACTTCAACCTCCTTCGAACATCTCGTAGGAATTACCTTCAACTCTTCCAAGTAGCTCAGAGGAGTTTTTTCCAATCGTTCTGATAAGAAAAGACTATCACAAGAGTTAAGAAGAACTCCTCTGATCTATCGCAAGAGTTATGAAGAAATCCTCCAATGATATCGGAGGAGTTACTACTAACTCCTTAGATGTTCTTGGATGATTTAGTGTTATCTCTTCCGAAAACAATTGGTGAAGTTGTTTTAAAGGACTCTAACCTAACCTACCAGATTAAATGTCATTAATTGACCTAAGGCTATATAAATTGAAACATAGTTATGACTATTATCATTGGAATAAATGTAAGTGACTAGACACTAGAGAGAAAGAGAGATGGGATAAAACATTGTTTGAGAAAAACCTCGTTCGTATCCCAACAAATGGCAATGTTTAACTGGGTAAGTTTATCCCTCTCTATCATGTTCTTTAAATGTATGATTGGGTTTTATTTCTTCTTATCATTTTTTTTCCATAGAACATAAATATCACATATAAGTATTCTCCTCTTCACCAACAGTAGGCCCTATGCATTTGTCATCGACCTTATACTAATATTCAACCCACTCATGGCTATGGAATAGGAAAATGACCGAACCTTCCCCCTCTTATGAATAAAACTGTAATTGATCCTTTCGTGGGCCCTATTCTTGCTTTTAACCATTACAAAACCCCCTGCAAATTCATCTAAGGAACATATTATGGACCTAAGTAAACCGTAAACATCCCTCCCATTCCTTTAGGCTGGTGAAATTTTTTCCTCTCCATTCTTTTTGTTCACAAAAAACTTAGTCCAAAAACTTATTTAGTAATTGTTCGAGCATATCAGAGAAGTTACTAATAACTAACCCGATATGCTTGAGAGAATTAATATCAAATCCTTTGAACACCTTTGGAGGAATTGGAAGAAACTCCTATGATCATATCAGAGGAGTTAATATTAACTCCTCTAATACGATCGAAGGAGTTATTTGTAACACCTCTGAGCACCCCAATACTGGATAAAACTCTTTCGAATGCATATCGGAGAAGTTACTAACAACTCATCCAATTACCTCACAGGATTTTTTATTAAATCCTTCAATATGCTCCGAGGAGTTACTCTTTTTCCCTCTGATCTGCATGTAGAGAGTTGTTCTATTGGATCTGATTTCACTTTTTTTAGGTTAATGCCCAAACATTTTCACCCTAAAATCTCAATGGGCATTAATTGTTATTTGAAATTTACCAAGAGAAATAGGTCATAAATGGTTTTCATTAATTATTATGATTTCTTTGATCATTTAAACTTTTTTTTAAATAACATGCTCTGATTTTATCTTGTTTGCAGGTTCAGAAATGTCACCCTAAAAGAAATAAAAATTAAGCCAACAGGGGCTCAACCATATGGAAGCTCCCAGCAGACAATAGAGATGGAAAGTGTTAGAACCGTATACGACGATACATCGGGACTTCTGGAAAAATAAGGAGAGACTTTGAAATGGGGGGGGGGGGATTCTATTACATGTTCATGAAAATAATCTTCTATACATAAGTAGAGGACCCAGGTGAACTCTAGGAATTTAAGAACATGAGAAAATAGGAAATTTTCAAGGTGGTGGCATATCCAAGAGTTTTCCCTTGTGCGGATTCCATCTCTTGGATTTTGAAAAATGTATATGTAGATAGAAGGTATATTTTTAATTCAAGGAAAGAGTCAATAGCTTCTTTCGGGCTCGATGGTTTAGCTAAGTGTTATCATCTTGAGGTTGAAAACAAAAATCTAGATGGTCAATTGTTTAACAAATTAGAGCTTGTTGATGTTTGGACAACATTGGGAATACATTCTCTTAGATTAATAATTAATAACATAATTATTGATTATTAAATACTATATATAATAAGTAAATGATAATAATAAATGTTTACTGATTATCCAAGGGAAGCATCCTTTCATGGATGGTCACCATATGTTCTCTATATATGGAACACTCATCATTGTAATAATATATTGATTATATCTCATATGCAGAAAAAAAAACATGGTATCAGAGTGGGACTGGGCTTTACTCCTTCACAAGAGGGCCCAGGAAAATGAGAGTAGAGTAAAATGTTGGGAGTGTTAAATTTATGGGGTTGTTACAATCTCTATGTACAACATATTTACTTTTTACTCGTACCTACATTATAGAAAGGATTCCATAAATTATCGTGGGCAATAATTTCTAGTAAAAATGTCTAATTACCTAAATATGAGGAATGTATTGCATATTTACTTCTACCTATATTTATGGAAAGAACACATGAATTGTGGAGGAACAATTTAACAAAGTCAAATACTATGTGGATGGATTGTAACCAAATTAATCATTGGGTAGTTATGGGAGGTATTCTCCAACTATTTATAAGAAAGAAAATTTAATTTAATTTTCAAAGAGATGTGTCCTTTTAGATCAATCTAATATTATTATAAAAAGACACTTGAAAGACACAACAATAGACACACAGATTTTTCTCTCTCACACGTGGGAAGTGATCTAAGAAACAGACCGAAGTTTCTAAGAAGTTGAAATTAGTCGAGTTACTTAGTGATGTTCACAGTTCTATAGTTTAGTAAAGTAATATCGTATATCATTGGAAGTAATTACCACTTGCCGAAAATTGTGATTGTCTAATTTAACACTATAAAATCAACATGGTTAGCCGTATGACATCGAGTATATGATGGAATTGTGTTGGTCATAGTAGAATACATATCATTTGGAGGTTCATTGTACATGGTTGTGCACAATAAAAATTGATCTCCTCTAGGATATGCTTTTTGTTGTTCTTGTTTCTTGTTGTAGGAAGGTCACTTGTAATATCTCTCAAATGGAGCCATAATGAAGGTCACAAGAGGAATACATGGAGGGAAATACCTTCCAAAATGATATCAAGGAGAGACATTTCCAGACATGATGCTCAGATACAGGAAGTATCTAGGAGTAATGTACTTCCCAGGACGAGACCATGACAAACAACAAAGAAAGTTATAGTGATCATGGATACAACTAGTGAATATTGAATATAGCACAACTATGGTGATATATCCAAGAATATCCAAGTAGAGGAGGATGTACTACATCTAGAGGGAGAAGAGACAAAGGAGCAATCACCTCCAACTCTAGAGGGAGTGTTGATATTTGAGGAAACATCATGATACATTCTCCTAGAGGGTCCTATTTGGACTAGTAGGGGGGAATGAAGAATTCATGCTGACATGCCTCATATGGTGAGATGAAGAAACCAAGACATTGTTTTCAAAAGGAAACATCGATATGTCTTGTGAGACATTGGTTCCACGAGGGAACCTCGATATGTCTTAGACATTGGTTTCATGAGGAAACCTCTATATGTCAAATATGGTCCAAGACGGAATTACCTTTCAGAGGGAGGCGGTTGAGACTATTGATCAAATTAGTCTCGTTGATCCTATATCTCCAGTTAATGTTCCGAGAGATATTGCAATAGGTTAGAAGAGAGCTGCATGGGCTCATAAAACTCTACAGAAGGAAGAAGGACATGAAACTCCATGTGGTACCTTCTCAGTGAGAAAGAGACCTCAACGGTATTGATTATATGCTGCAACTATGAGCCACATCATTCATTTTGAGAATTCATGTTATGAGGAGGCAACTAGTCATCTAGTATGGAGAGATGTCATGATGGAGGAGTGTTAGTCCATCATGAAGAATGATGTGTGGGATATTGTTCTGAGACCTGAGGGGAAGTTTGTAGGGACTTCCAAATAGATCTATAAGATCAAAAAAACAATTTACGGGAGCATCGAGAGGCACAAAAATGAGATTTTTTTCCAGAGGATTCTCTCAGGTGCAGAGAATAAATTATGAGGAGACAGTTTCTCCTATTTCTTGATACACTTCTATCTAGATGATTATTTCCCCAGCAAAATCCATGGGTTGGAGAGTACATTAGATGAATGTGAATACATCCTTTCTCAATGGAGATATTGAGGAATAAGTATACATCAAGAAAATAGATGGTTTCATGATACATGAGAAGGAGTCTCATGTGTGCAGGTTGAAGAAGGGCATGTATGGACTCAAGCAGGCACCTCAAGCTTGGTATGCGATGATTGATGGACACCTGATGAGTTTGGGATTCAATAAAAGTGTTTTCTATCCAAGGCTATACTAAAAGACTGTTAATGGTGAGTTTGTAATTTTGGTCCTCTACGTTGATGATTTATTCCTCACCGGTAAAGAGAGACTTATTGTTGAATGAAAGTATGTGTTTACCGTTGAGTTTGATATGAAGGACTTTGGTATAAAGAACAACTTCTTGGGACAAGAGGTGTGGCAGAGAATTTATGAGATATTCTTGAGTTAGGGGAAGTACATAGTTGAGATATTGAAGAAGTTTGGATGCTAAACTGGAAGCCCGCGGCTACACCAATGGTGACGAATCTGACGAAACTAAGTTTGTATTCTTCTAATTTTGAAGAAATTGATCTAACTCTGTAAATAAAACTAATTGGATCATTGATGTATCTAGTTAACACCAGACCAAATTTTTGTTATACAGTGAGTACACTTAGATAGTTTATGATTCAATGGAGATATACACATTGGATTGTTTTGAATAATGCATTGAGATACCTACGAGGCACAGTTGGACATGGTATGAGATATACTTCCAGTATTGACATGAAATTGCAGAGATATACTGACCCTGATTGGGTAGGGATCATAGTGGACATGAAGAGAAACTTTGGGATCTACCATTGTTTCCTGGTGTAGTAGGAAACATACTTATGTATCCTTGAGCACCGCAGAAGCAGAGTACAATGCATGGAGTGTGGAATTCCACAATGTAGTTTGGATTCACAATATCCTTGCATATTTATTTGTACATGTGTTGGGTTCCACTTTTATTCCGACACATGGTAGAAAGTAAGAAAGTATCGATGCAATATCTTCCTACATATGAGTAGGTTACTTATGTTATTACCAAACCAGGATGAACTTCGAGTACATCCATGATATAATTGGTGTGGAAAATAATGCCTCCCTCACTGAGAGGAAGTTTATATGTTTGCAACTCCCTGAGACATTATCCAGATGATAATACTCTATGACTAAGTTGATTTGATATGTGAGGACACTTGTCCGAGAAGGGATAAGTGGGTTTGGGATTATTCAAAAAGGAATAGTTGTATTTATATGTGAGTACACTTATCCGAGAAGGGATATCCTAACGTCCCTTGTGGATAGCACATGAGGACATGTCAAGGGAGTTGACCTTGACATCACACACTATGGGGATTTGATTGTGTTTCTAGATGGAGTAGACTCTAGAAGTCCACATGCGAGTTCCATGTGTGACAAAAATTCTCCAGATCGTGCTACTATATGAACTGAGTTGATTTGATATATGAGGACACTTATTTAAGAAGGGATAAGTGGGTTTCAGATTATATCCCAACGTCCCTGGTGGAGAGTATATGAGGACACATCCCTTGTGGAGAGAACATGAGGACATGTCAAAGGAGTTTACCTTGGTGTCACACACTATGGGGAGTATACCCTAGTGTTTCTAGAGGGAATACCCTCTAGAATTCCACATGGGAGTTCCATGTGTGACAAACCTTTTTCTACTACAATGGTTTTGTACCACTGGTGGAGACTGTGTATCTTTGGATAACAATTGTGTACTACTACATTGGTTGTGTATGACTGGAAGAGAGTGTGTGTCATGAGATAGTATTTGTGTGCTACTAGCAGTGGTTTTGTACCACTGGATAGTAGCTATGTACTATTGTGGAAATATACCTCCCTAGCTAAGAAGGAGTGTTGATGTTTCATCATCGGGTAGACCTTATCCTAGATTGGGATGCAAACCAAGGGAGATAGGATACATTTATCATAAAGGTTCACTTGTGAAAAATGGGCCCAAGTGTAGTCTTTCCTTGATCATGACAAGGAATAATATGGACTCGAGGTGCTTGAAGTGATTTCCATGTGTCTGCTAGCATCAGGATGACATTCATTCACAGATGTGTACCTATGGTGAAAGATCCTGGTGTGGTATTTATCCTAGTCATGGTGATCTGATAAGGAATGATAAAGACTCAACATTCTATATGATATTATACGTGGACCTAGAGGGATTTTGATATTAGAGAGATTCAATTGTCTTAGAGGGAGATCCGCAGAAGGATTTTCTCCTCGGTTTAGATGGGAGAGAGACGTCTCCCAATACTAAATTATAATTTTTATAAATAATAATATGTGATTGTGAAGGAAACCAATTCTCTTTAAAGAACCAACTCTTGGAGACACAAATCCCCTTATTTTGTTAGAACCTACTCGTGGAAGCTACAAATCCATGCTTCTCCAAGCACCAACTTGAAAGATGGCTCCAACCCCTTGTATTCCTCAGAAACGAACTTGAAAGGAGGCATTGACCCCTTTTTATTCAAGAACCAACTTGAAAGGAAGTTGAAACTCCCTATTGTTCATGCTTCAACCTGTAGAGGACTACAATCCTCCCAAGCTCCTCTCTTCTGCCCTCACTACACGATTTTACTCTGCAATCTTATTCCTGTGACTCTGCCTCAGATACCATATACTCAGATATCTCCCTGAGTCACTCTTTCATTATTCATTATTATAAATTTATATATCCTTCCAAATGATGTGCTTCATTGAGCCATTGTGTATTTTAAATGAATCAATGTGTCTCTTCATTTACAATAGACTGCAATAAAAAATCAATCATATTCAAATTCAAATTCCTTCTAGACTAATTATGTTTTGCTCTTTCTCATGTCAATATTTCTTATGAAATGATCGATCTACCAACCCTTCATGAAATTGACTACAATGGTAAATTTCTTGATTGCATTGAGCTTTGGTTTCGTAGAGACTCAACTACTATCTAATCAAGATCAATATTAAATATTAACCATTGATTTCAATGTGCATATATTTTTTATTCATGCATAACTGTTTTAGGAACCTATGCGCTTTCTTCAACCCACTTTACCTTTTACTGACAAATGGTTGAAATTGCACCCATGAGTTGATCAAATGGCCTACCTTACTCTTGAGAAGATCTTGATCCAATGGCTCTAAATAAATTGTCCAGTGAGATGGACGGTCCATTTTTACTTCAAATCTAGGGGGGACCAAATATCGTGACTTAATCATCTAAATAAATCAATGACACATAATTAATCAGGTGTTGAGATGGATGGTACTTATTTCATCTAGGAACTTTAGATAGATCAATGATTAGGATATAATCAATTGTTGAGTGGATGGTTCTCATTCATTTCAAATATGGACCTTTACTTATTATTTTGTGTGATGGATTCACAGACCCTTGGACTCGCGGACTCACATATCTTCCTCTTCATTGCTTATCTTGGCATTTAATTAGATCAATAGTTCTGAGATGACCAAGTGTTGAGTGGATGGCCCTAATTTATCTAGGGGATTTAGACAGATCTATAGTTTGGATTTAATCAATCTTTGAGTGGAAAGTATTCATTCATTTCAAACATGGACTTTGACTTAGAATTATTTTTTGTGACAGTTTTGTAGACTCTTGGACTCGTGGAATTACATGTATTCTCGGGTGTCATCAGAATATCATGCCCAAATTCTTCATCCTCCAAGAGGAACCTATACTTAGAATTATTTTATGTGACGGGCTCGCAGACTCTCGGACTTGCGGACTCACATGTCTTCTATGTTGTCATCAAAATGCACCCCCAAATTTCCTAGCCTCCAAGATGAACTTATACTTAGAATTATTTTGCGTGATAGGCTCACATACTCTTGGACTCGCGGACTTACATGGATTCTATGGTGTCATCAAAATGCACCCATAACTTTTGTTACCTCCATAATGAACCATACCTAGAAATTTTTAAGTGATATAGATAGAATATGATACTTATCCATTTCTTGGTTGCTCAGTGGAATCACAAAAAGATATTCAAGCCATCTGATTATCATTTCATTTTGATCCAATGATCAACATCGTTTATTTGTTCTTTACCATCCAATCATGCTCTTATTTTGATCCAACAATCTACATTGTTCTTCGTTCTTTACTGTCGATTCCTGCAACTGGTATAGTTGGATTGTCTGGATGAGAAATCCATTTAACACGTGTTGACATCAATGACAATCATAACATCATGTCCAACATTCTCCCCCTTTGGAATTGATGGAAACGAATTAAAAACTATTTATTTTAATTGAGTTTTACTATGTATTATCCCCCTTTGACAATAATGACAGAAGGGATGTTTCTTTTGCCCCCCTGAGGTGATTCTCCCCCTGTCCATGTGCTCCCATTTTTTATTTATTTTTAATGAGGTATGGGAATTAATACCAATTTCTGTCTAAGATTTTCAAAGGTAACTCTTGGTAGATTTTTTATGAATATGTCTGCAATTTTCTCTTTAGTATTAATATATTCCACTTTGAATACCTTTTGAGAAACCTGATCTCTCATAAAATGGTATTTAATTCAGCTATGATTGAATTTAGAATTCATAATAGGATTCTTAGAGATATTTATGGAATTGGTGTTGTCACTGTTAATAGTGATTTGATGATCATACTTCACTTGTACATCTTCTAAGGCCTGTTTAGACCAAATTACTTGTGTGCAACAAGATGCAAGAGAAATGTATTATGTTTTTATTGTAGATAGAAATATAAATGTCTTCTCTTTACTTAACCATGATACCAGACACTTTCCTAAGTAGAATTCTTCTCCACTAGTACTTTTCTTGTCATCTACACTACCAACCCAATCTGCATCAGTATATGCAGTCAATGTAAAATATTTTGTTTTTGGAAACCATAAACCAAACTCTAGTGTACCTTTAATATATCTGAATATCCTTTATATTTCCTTCATATTAGTTTCTTTAGGTGTTGATTGAAATCTACCTACTAATTCTACATCCTGTAAGATATCTGGTCTTGTTGTTATTGCATATAATAGGATACCAACAATTGATTTGTACATGGTTTTTTCTACTATTTGTGAATTATCATCTAGGGTTAGTTTGCATCCTATGAAATCAGAGTGTGCATGGGTTCATTTTATTCCATTTGGAATTTCTTTAACATTTCTTTGATAGATTTAGTTTGGAAAATGCATATTCATTTATATGTTCGAGTGACTTGTAAGCCTAGGAAGAAAGTCAGTTTTCCTAGCATAGATATCTCAAACTCTTTTTGCATTTCTATAGAAAATGTTTTTCTTAGTATAGTAATATTACTTCCAAATAATAATAATAATAATAATATGTTTTCAATGTCATGGCCAAGATACACCAAATTGGTGTATGAGACCCCCTTGTTTGTGGGACATGGCCCCCCCCTCCACCCAAAAATTTGACTGGTAAAGCCTACAGAGGTATACATACCCTATCGCCCTCTCAATTTGAACTTATGATCTCTTAAGAGGAAACACATGTTCTAAACCATTAGGCCCACTCAGGATGTATCATCTCCATATACCACCACAACAATCATATCTTGATCCTCAATTTTTATATATAGGTTATTGTCAATAGTCCCTCTTTTATATCCTTATTTTTGCAGATATTGATATAGTATTGAGAACCATGCTCTAGCGGCTTTTTTAAGACCATACAAATCCTTCATTAGTTTGCACACATAATCCTGATTTTATGTTAATATGAATCCTTATGGTTTCTCAATATATACTTCTTCTAATGTTTCATTCAGGAATGTTGAATTGACATCCATTTGATAAATTTTGAAGTTTTTGAAGCATGCAAATGCCAAAAAAATTATGATGACCTCTAGTCTTTATAATGGGTCAAAAATATCTTCAAATTCAATACCTTCCACTTCGGAATATCCTTTGCATACTAATCTAGCTTTGTTCTTTATGATCTGTCCATTCGCATTGNTGATTTTATGTTAATATGAATCCTTATGGTTTCTCAATATATACTTCTTCTAATGTTTCATTCAGGAATGTTGAATTGACATCCATTTGATAAATTTTGAAGTTTTTGAAGCATGCAAATGCCAAAAAAATTATGATGACCTCTAGTCTTTATAATGGGTCAAAAATCTCTTCAAATTCAATACCTTCCACTTCGGAATATCCTTTGCATACTAATCTAGCTTTGTTCTTTATGATCTGTCCATTCGCATTGAGTTTTTTTTTTAATATCCACTTGGTTCCTACCACATTATTGTCTTTTGATCTAGGGACATGTTCCCATGTATGATTTTTGTCAATTTGATCAAGTTCCTCATTCATTGATTTCATACATTCTTCACTCTTGTTGGCTTCTCCAAAATGTATGGTTTCCGATATTGAAAGCATTTTCTGTTCAAAATCAAATCTAAGTTTCCTTCTTGTTTCTACTCCTACTTCTTTATCCTGTATAATTTATTTTCGGGGTGATTCTTTTGAACTCTTTTTTATGGTGATTTTGGTAAGGGTGTTTATACCTAATCCTTCTCTTCATCAATTTGTGGTCCATTCTCTTGTAGTTCTTCAATATATTCTTCATCTTGTGATTTACCATCTTCTTCATCATCACTAGTTCTTCTCCATTCATCAATTTTTTATTCATATTGACATTTGATTTTCTCAATTTTAGATCATCTATTTTTACATTTGTACTTTCCACTATTTTGTGCAATCTTAGATTATAGAACTTGTAAGCCTTTTTATTAGGTGAATATCCCATAAATATACTTTCATCTGATCTAGAGTCAAATTTCCCTAGATTGTCTCCATCCCTCTTGATGTAACACTTACTTGCAAAGACTCTAAAATGTTTCGCAGATGTTGGTATTCCAAACCATAATTCATAAGATGTTTTCTCATGGTTAGCTCTTAGTTGTGCTCTGTTAAGTATGTGGTTTGTTGTATATATTGTATCTCTCCAAAACAAATCTAGGAGCTTGCATTCATTCAAAATAGTGCTTGCAGCCTCTTGAACAATTATTTTTTCCTCTCAGCAAATCCTTTATGTTGAGGAGTTCTTGGATTTAAGAATTTTCTCTTAATTCCATGATATTCACAAAACTTATTGAATTCTTTAGAGGTAATTTCCCCTCCATTTTCTGATCTTAAACATTTTATTTTGAGATATGTTTCATTCTCTACTTAAGTCTTGAATTCTCTAAACTTTTCAAATTCCTCATATTTTTCTTTGAGAAAATATACCCAGGTCATCCTTTTGTAGTCATCAATGATCAACATGAAGTAGTGTTTTCCTTGTATGCTTCTAGTCCCAGAGGGCCCACAAAGATCAGTGTGAACAATCTCCAAGGGTTTTGATGTAGAATGCTCCTTTTTCTTGAATCTAATTCTTCTATGCTTTCCTAATTGACAGTTTTTGCAAACAAGATCTAAGGGTTTGATGACTTTTGGCATGTCTTTTACAACTCTCTTTTTACTATATTTAATTAGGTTATCAAAGCTCAAGTGTCCCATCCTTCTATTCCATATCCAACTTTCATCTACTTGACTCATATTGCTTTATTCTTCTTCCTTAATATATAAGATATACACATTTCTTGAAGTTCTTGGTGCAATAGAAACAAGTTTTCCTAATCCTTCTTCTATTATTTCACATTTACAGTAGTCAAAGATGAGTATATTCCCTTGATCACAAGTTTGGCTAACACTTAGAAGATTAGGCTTCATATTTTCAACTAGTAACACGTTTTCTTCTTTGTTTTTCTTGTTTCCCAAGGTGACTGTTCCTTTTCCAAGTATTTTAGTAGATACATTATCTCCAAATGTTACACTTCGTTTTTCCCTTTTTGTTAGTTTGAGAAATTTATTTTTATCTCCTATCATATGTTTTGAGCATCCATTGTCAATGTACCATTGACACTTTTTGTTCTTGGAATACATGACTACTTTGCATTATGTATCTTCCATATGTTTTTCTTTCCATATTTTCTTATCTTGAGTGATAAAAGAAATTGTTTTTGTGGTTTGCCTACATTCATTGGTTTGATGACCATAATTGTTTCACTTCTTTCATTCAACATTGAATATTTGTAATGGAGAGAATGAATTGTGACTTCTTTTCTTTGAATTATTTTTGTTGATTTTATCTTTTTGATTATTTATATGAATGTATTATTTTCCATAATCCTTTCAATGTACTTATTTATGTCCAAAGTTATTGCAAGAGTAGCAATATCCAAGAAATATGTGTTGATGTCTCTTAGGAGGATTTCTTCTAGCCATTATATTCCATTTTTCCTCTTTCTCTTTTGTGGGAGGTGAAAACTTAAGCTTATTATGAACAATCTTAAATGATGCCTTCTTCATCTTATTATTTTCAATTTTTAAGGCTCTCTTAAGAGCATCTACATAACTTATTTCCCTTTTGTTTGTCTTATGTGTTGCAGAGGTTGCCAAGTCATGTCTTATCCTTTGGTGATATTTGACTATTCAGAATGTCATCCAATATTTTTGATTTTTTTTCAAATCTTGAGTGATTCTTTCCTTTCTCAAGTTCCTTTTACAGAAGGACAATTTTAACATCTCTCTTATCATAGTATAGTTGTTTTTGATTATTTTGTTCAGTTAAGATCTCTTCTATTTTTTTGGCTTCTTGGAGTTGAGTCTTTAAGTCAATGATGATTTGTTCATTTTCCTTGACTGATTTTGAGATTTCTCTTTTTCTTGATTTATTTTCTTCCTCAAACTCTAGTAACCATCCTTTTAATGACTTAGTCTTATTTTTATATTTTCTGACCTCTTCCATAGCACTGAGCAATTATTCTTCAAGATCTACTTGACCTTTCTCGTCAAAGTCTTCATCCATACCAAAAGTACTTATAGTAGGATTATCATGTTTCTCTATACCCATAAATAGATGCTCCTATTCTTCTTCTTCTCCTTCACTTTATTTAGATTAGTTGTTTTCTTCTTTGGTGTAGAAGGTCTTCTTCTTTTTGTGGACTTTCTTCTTGTTTCTAGTTTTTCTCTTCTTGTACTCTTTGAAAGTTTCTTCACCATCACTTTCTTCTTTTTTTGTATAGGGACATTTGTTGGTGAAATGTCCAATTTTAAATAGTTAAAACATTTAAGAGGTACCTTTCTTTTGAATTTACTAATTCCTTTTAAGTTTTTTCATGAAGTTTGTTACTTCTTCATCAAATATTTCTAATTGATATTGATTGGACACATTCTCCTCATTCTTCTTATTTTTTCTTGCTTTGAAGGTTGTTTCCCCTTTATATGGCCTTTCTTTCCCTATCCTCATCTCATAAGCTATGAGGATTCCATGGAGCTCATCCATAGTGAGTTTTTCAAGGTTGTTTCTATCCTCTAAGGTAGATATCTTGGCATCATATCTCATAGGAAATGTTATCAACACTTTCTGAACAATATATGTATATTCTATTGTTTTTCCCATTGCTCTTATACAGTTGACTATCTCATCTACTCTATGAAGATATTTTGCAATATTTTCTTCTTCATCCATCTTTAGATTTTGAAACTGTGCTATGAGTGTTTGAAGTTTGGCTTGTTTTACCTTGATATCTCCTTAAAAAATAGCTTTAAGTTTGTCCCATAATTATTTGGTTGATTTGCAGTGCATTACTTTTACACATACATTTATGGATAATCCACTTAAAATGGCATTAGAAACTCTTGAATTATCATGGCGTAACTTCTTTGCAGCAACATCAGCTGGTGGGGAAGATGGTGTAGTGTAACAATTTTCTACATATTGCCAAATATCAAATCCAAGTGCCATCATATGACTCTTCATCCTTATTCTCCAAAAGATATAGTCATGTCCTTTGAACAATGGTGTTATTTTGGATGACATTCCTTATTTTTGATCCATTGGATTCTTCAGGATCTACCTTCTAGTGGTTAGAATGTGGTGAAGGAACCTTCTCTTATACCAATTGTTGTAAATACTAAGAGGGTGTGGGGGGGTGAATCAATATTACCTTTTTATACAATTAGTAATTACATTGTTATTGTATTAATCACCATAATAGATCAACAAAGGATTTGTATTTAAAATCAATTATATAAATATAATTATCAAGAATTACAAATTTTATAAAGAATAATTTATGATTGTGATGGACACCAATCCTCTTTAGAGAACCAACTCTTGGAGACACAAATCCCCTTATTTTCTGAGCACCTACTCAAGGAATATACAACTCGTTGCTTGTCCAAACACCAACTTGAAAGGAGGCTCCAACCCCTGTATTCTTAAAGAACCGACATGAAAGGGGGCACTGACCCCTTGTTTTCTTCAAGAATCGACTTGAAAGGAAGATGCAAATACCAGTTGTTCAGGATTCAACCTATAGATGACTACAATCCTCCCATGCTCCTCCCTCCCACCCTCACTGCATAATTTTACTCTATAATCTTATTCATGTGACTCTTCCTTAGGTAGAATATACTCAAATGTCTCATTCAGTCACTCTTTAATTATTTATTCTTATGAGTTTATATATCCTTCCAAATGATGTGCTTCATTGAACCATTGTATATTTTCAATGAATCAACACGTCTCTTCATTTACAATAGACTGCAATAAAAAATTAATCCTAATCGACATCAAATTCCTTGTAGATTAATTATTTTTTGTTTTTTCTCATGTCAATATTTCTTATGGAATGATCGATTTAAAAACCTTGCATGAAATTGACTAAAATAGTCAATTTATTCGTTGCACTGAGCTATGGTTTCATAGAGACTTGGATGCTATCTAATCGAGATCAAGATTAAAACTTGACCATTGATTTCAATGTGCATATATGTTATTCATTCCTAATTATTTTAGGCACCTATGCACTTCCTTCAACTCACTTTACCTTTTATTGATGAATGGTTGGAATTGAACCCATGAGTTGATCTAATGGCCTACGTTACTCCTAAGAATATATTGATCCAACAAATCTAACTTAATCTCCTGGCGAGATGAACGATCCAGTTTTACTTCAAATATGGTGGGGGACCAAAGATTGTGACTTAATCATCTGAATAGTTCAATGGTGCATGTAATAACCCTAGTTAAATAATTTCTTAAGGTTTATTAAGTTTAATTAAGTAAATAATTAACTGTCCTAATGTATATTAGTTAAATAATTATTATTTCTTAATAATATTAATTAATTAATTAATTAATTATTGTTTAATGTATGTTAATTAATTAATTAATTAACTCATTTAATGTTTAGATAATGAATTAAAGTTTAATAAATTTTAATTTATTTAATAGAAAACTTAACGTATTGAGGGATGGTTGGCATTGAATGGAGGGATAAGGCATTGAATGGAGGGATAAGGTCGGTGGGCATTGAATGGAGAGGCGGTGAATGGGAAGGAGAATATGAGGGGGCAGAGGCATTCAAGAGGGGACACTTTTGGATTTTGGGGGAAGGAAGCATTATTTTGAGATTAGGGACTGTATTTTTTCTGGTTGGGAGTTTGGTGGACCGTCACAGGGTTGCATCGGTTGCTGGGAGTTTTGGGATCGGGGGCCAGGAATCCTTACGGAATCCTGGAGGTAGGGATCCAGAGAGACTTTGTTCCTAGCTGGCTTGGTGGTAAGACAGTTTTGGGCAGTGCATCAAGCAGAGTTGGGGACAACAGTAGCATTAGTTACAGGTATGAAATTTCATTATTCTACTGTGTTACAAAATTGATTATAATCTTCTTGTAAATATTAGTATGTTGTATTATGTGGTTATCATCATTATGCTGAAAATGCTTATATGTTGATTAATGAAATTTCTTATACGTTGAAAGAAATTTTATGTTTAAATTTATTCAATTTTAGGTTCTGTGAGAAAGGACCTTACACATGGTATCAGAGCTTCAGTTTGAAGCACTGGAGCCTTAAGGGCCTACCTACAACTGAGATTTATTTCTTTAATATATATATATATATATATATACCACTGTTTAACTAAGAAGAAAATAGGGAGTTTCTTAAACTGGAGAAAAACCCATAAATTTATTTCCTGGATTGAAACAAAGTTCCCTACTACATAGGGAAATATTATGTAGTCTTCATGTCATCTAAATCGAAAACAATCTAAAAAAAAAGAATTAAAATAACTTTGAGAAACCCTAGAAATAAAACTGAAACAACCCAACAAACCCTACAGCATCCACCAAACTAAAACCAACTTGGTCTCAGCTCCCATCCTCATCCAAATTAAAGTTAATCCCTTCTGATCCTCAAAACTATATAAGAAAATCAATCAATATGAAATCGTTCCATAGACTTAATGAGTTTAAATTCATTGCAGCGCATCCAACTTTCTTGAGTACAAGATCATAAAATATTCTAGGCAGTAGATATAAGAGCCCCCAAACCAAAAAAAAAAAATTAATTAGATTTGCAGATGGGTGTCTTAGAAATTGCAGTGCAATCACCTGGATTATTTAGAAAGAAAATTCAAATGGACATGTTCATCTGAGAACTTGAACAAGTTCGAAGATACAAAAACGTACTTGAAACTGGGGGATTTCCTTTCAAGGTTGAATCGAGAAAAAATAAAAAGGCTAAATAAGAATAAAATCCAAAAAAATAAATATAGCCGCATACCTAAAAAAAAAAGAAATAGCCGCATGCATCATACAATTTTCTATAGCTCTCAAGTACCTATATGCACATACAAGAAAGGTTAGCGCACATACATACAATACATATCAAGAGCCAGTTCCCAAGCGCTTATCCCATGTCACATGGAGAAGGATCCCATGAGGGAACTATTGCTCAATGCATCAGGTATTCAAGATAAGGCGGTGTGCACTACATAGTGCAACAAGGAGAGCCCACAATGGACAAGCACTGAACCCTTCCACTCCAGATCCAGTCCAAATATCAAATATTACCCCAAAACCAGTGGTCGACACACAAAGCTTAGTCAAAATTCAAGCAAACCACAGTCATCACCAACGAGTTAGAACCCGAGTCCACATGTGAAAGCACCAAGGACAGACCCCACAGGGGGGCCAAAAGCCTTGTACTGCAAGTCAAATACCAAAGCTCCATGCATCAAGCTATCAAGGAAGGATCCATGAGGGCATAGTTGCACATCCGAGCACCCACAGGAGGGAACCAAACCACACAAAGGCAAAGCCATATGTAATCGAAGCATCATTTTCCTTGCTAACCGTTCCTCTTTCAGGGAAAGAAGATGAACAACTTCGGGATTTAGGATTTTATCTATGGTCGTTGATGGTGTTAACGCATTAAATAATTCTCTATTAACCGTAGTTGTTGAACCCCGCTTGGCCTTTTCTTCCTGTGTTGTTTCAAAATAGAAAAAAAAAAGTGTGTCCTTGATTGTGCTATTCTAATCCTTTTAAATCCTAAGTCACATGATATATCAATGTATTGCATATACCAAAGTCCAACACAAGCAGAGTCCATAGTCACCAGAACTAAGCGCAAGTGCCAAGGTTGTCTCTCTGTGATGTTTCAATATGTTCCATCCTCTCAACCTTGTAGCCACATGCTAGTAGCTTTGAACAGCATCTCCAAATCCACAGTGTTGAATACCAAGTGCACCTGCACCAAACACAACAGGAAACATCACAAGTTAAGCCGAGACTAAGCTCTCAGTGCCAAAACTATCAAGGAAGGAGTTGGAAACCATTACTGCAACCCCGTCGCAGCTGCAAATTGAGAGAGGCCAACCACATTCGTAGAGTGGAAGAATGTGTATAGGGTTTGGGGATGGAGAGATCGGTGTAGGGTTTTGGGGGCGATAAGAGCCTGGGGGGGGCACGTGGGATTCATGCGTGCCCTAACTTTATTATTATTTTTTATTATTTTTATTAATTTTAATTATTTTATTTTATTCAATTGTATTTCGATTATTTTATTATTATTATTATTTTTTCATTTAATTATTCTATTAAACAATTAAATGTTAAACTGATTAAACAATTAAAGTATAAATTTAATAATAATTTAAACAAGAATATATATATACATATTTAAATTTATGTTTTAAAATAAAATTAATTAAGTACATATTAAGTAAGTGATTAATTAAGTACTTAAGTAGGATACCAACAATAATATTAATTTTCTAGATTAAATTAAATGCGTTGATAAAGGCAACGAAAACTTAGGTTAAAGTTTAATCTAGATTTATTTATTTTAGTTTTTAATAATTAATCAACATTATGTTAAAAATCACATTAATTAGTTTTAAACGAAAAGTTTAAAGACTTAGACCAAGATAAGTGGGAGGGGGTTTCATGCATGCTAGGACAGTAAGCTAGAGGAATTGACGAGTGTGGTGCGATGCTAGCATAGCTACCAGGAGAGGGAGTTAGTAGTTTTCTTAGGAATTGGCATCAAGCTTAGATGCTTTAACCCTAACCTAGCCACCTCCCCTAAAGAGAGTAATGTTTGTTTATAGACAAGTAAAAAAAAACTTATGCCTAACCCTGTTTTCTAGTCTAAGTTGTGAAAATGTGAAATTCCCTTGAACTCACCTTGACAATTTTGATTGATGTGGATTAAAATATACAGGATGGTAAGGACTCGAGGAAATCAAGGCCGAGGGGCATCGTCGCAGGGACTGCCAGTGCCGCCACCACCATTGCCTGAACTAGCTCTGATATTGCACTCTTTGGAGGCCATAAATGAGACTTTAAAGGGGTGTCAACTAGTAGGGATTGAAGTGGATCCCCCACCATATGGATCGGATAATCCTGAAGCATCGAGTTATTCAAAGGGAGGACCTCCACCTGAAGACATCACTAGAGAACTACAGAAGATCAAACTTTCAGAGTTTGTCAAGGGTCGTGCCAGTGAACGTGCCGAGGCATGGTTGGAAGGCATGACAAGCTATTTTTCCTTAAGAGACTATGCATCCACTTCAAAGGCGAAGATAGTGATTTTTTAGTAGAGAGACAGTGCCTTGAACTAGTGGGGCGACTTGGAAAGGCAATTGCATCTTACCTCGGACACCATATCTTGGGAAATTTTTGAGGAGAGGTTGTGAAGGAAATATCTACTATCTTTCTATGAGGAACAACAGGTGGAAGCATTTCATGCTCTAGTATAAGGAAACATGACTATAGAAGAATATGAGATCAGGTTTATGGAATTGGTCAAATACATTTCATACATGGATAATGACCAATGACAAGAAGAACGCTTTGTGTATGGGTTAAATCCTAAGAAAAGGGCTATGGTGCGTATGTGGAAACAGTCTTCAATAGTAGAAGTAGTGGAAAATGCACATTATGAGGAGGAACACATGAACTTAAATGGAGGTATGAGACCGACCATTCCGCATTATCCTAGATTCGTGGGGAAGGATGCTAGGAAATTTCCCAAGGGAGGGGGCTCAAGGCCACCTCCATATGGTAATAGAGTCACACCAAGGATAGTAGCCACAAGGATTTCAATGGTAGTGAGTGCAACATCTCATTCATCACTAACACGGGCAGGTCCATGACCATCTCAAGGGACAACTAGTAGGGGCAGGGGTACCAGGGAAAGGAACTCATTTCAGAGACAGTCTCAAAACAATGTGCAGGTTCAATCCCGTGTTACCTGTTGGGGATGTGGAGGACCCCATTACCAGCATGATTGCCCAGAGTTACAATCAGGATTTGTTCATAGAGAAGGAAAGGCCCTGATGGGAAGATCAAGTGGCAGCCACTAGATTTATGCAGCAGTTAATAATCGCTAGGAAGAACATCAATCCATGGTGGTGAAGTCATCAGGTATGCTAAATCATATCAATGTTAATATTTTATTTGATTCTGGTGCTACAAATAGTTTCATTTCACCATCTTCATTAGAAAAGAGTGGGTTAGAAGCCTACGATCACGATGACTTTAAACAAGTAGAGATGGCCTCAGGGGGAAAACAAGCGGTAGGACCTACTGTTGATAATTGTATAGTAGACCTGGGAGTGTGTACTACCAGGTTGAAGGTATACGTCATTGCTCTCAGGATGTATGACCTAATCATTGGAATGGATTGGTTAGAATCTCATTGAGATTTGGTTGATTGTTTCACAAAAAGGGTTCTTTGTGTCGACGATGAAGGAAGACTAGTAGATATCCACGGTGTATGGAGACAGGTGTCTGTACGCTTTATGTCAACTATGAAGGTTAAGCAGTGCATGAGGCAAGGGTGTCGACTGTATGCAGTGGAAGCAATGAATGAAAGGAAGGGACCCTCCTTGGATTAGTACCCAGTATTTTTAGAATTTAAGGATGTTTTTCCGAACGAGTTACCAGGGTTACCTCTTGAGAGGGAGCTTGATTTCACTATTGAGATAAAACCTGGTGCAGAACCAATTTCAAAAAATCCATATAGGATGACAACACCAGAACTTTATGAGCTATAGATGCAATTGAAAGAGCTACTCAACTTAGGACTAATAAGACCCAGTGTCTCACCTTGGGGTGCACCAGTAATTTTTGTGAAGAAGAAGGATGGTTCCTTACGACTGTGCATAGATTATAGGGACTTGAACCATTCTACAGTGAAAAATAGGTATCCAATGCCACGAATAGATGACCTCTTTGATCAGATGAAAGGAGCAATGGTATTCTCAAAAATTGATTTGTGATCAGGGTATCACCAGTTAAGGATTAAGGAAGGCAATATTCCTAAAACTGCCTTTCGAACTCGGCTTGGACATTACGAATTCATCGTAGTACCATTCAGATTGACCAATGTGCCAACAATATTCATGAGCCTCATGAATGGAGTATTTCAGAAGTACTTAGACCATTTTGTACAAGTATTTCTAGATGACATCCTCATCTATTCCAAGAATGAAAGAGAACATGAGGAACACTTGCGAGTGGTGTTGTCTTGCCTTAGAGAGAACAAATTGTATGGGAAGTTTTCGAAGTGTTCCTTCTTCTAAAAACAAATCCACTATTTATGTCATATCATTTCCGGTGAAGGAATCTATGTGGACCCAGAAAAGGTAAAGGCCATTATGGAATGTCCAGTGCTGAAAAATTCCCATGAGGTAAGAAGATTCATGGGGCTCACAGGTTATTATCAGAGATTTGTGGAGGGGTTCTCTAAAATAGAGAAACCCATCACCACTTTTCAGCATAAGGGGGTCAGGTATGACTGCACAAAAGAATGTGATAGTGCATTCATTGAGCTTAAGAGGTTACTAACTAGTGCGCCAATTCTGCGAGTTCTAGATATGGAAAAGGACTTCATGGTCTGTACATATGCCTCCAAGCAAGGGTTGGGGGCCATGCTAATGCACAATGGAGGTGTGATAGATTATGTGTCAAGGAAGCTGAAGAAACATGAGGAACTTTACGCTACTCATGATTTAGAGTTGGCAGTGGTAATGCTATCTCTGAAACTTTGGAGGCACTATTTAGTAGGGAGAAACTTTGAGCTCAAAATGGAACATCAAAGTTTAAAACATCTCTTCACTCAAAGGGATCTGAATGTCAGGCAAAGGTGATGGACTGAGTTTATGAGTGAGTACGATTTTGGTATTTCATACATCAAGGGAAAGGAAAATGTGGTCGCAGATGCCTTGAGTAGGAGACCATGTGTCTTCTCCTTGGTACCCTTAAAGGTCAATCTGAGGGAATGTGTATTGACGCAACTCCAAGGAGAAAGTTTGTATTTAAAGGTTACTTCAAGCCTCCAGAGTGGGAGGCAATTAGATCCAAAGTTTGAAGGATATAGTCTGGAAGCAGACGGACTATTAAGATATCGAGGAAGGATGTACATCCTCGAAGGTGGGGATATTTGAAGCATCATACTGAAGGAAGCCCATAAAGAACTTTATTGTGCACATCTAAGTGTGAAGAAGATGTACGTAGATATGAGGAACCTCTTCTTCTAGGTAGGCATGAAGCGCGATGTAGTCCATTTTGTCACCAAGTGCCTAGAGTGTCAACAAGTGAAAGCCGACCACCACCACCTGACAGGCCTCCTACAACCACATGATGTTCCTATGTCCAAATGGGAAGTCATTTCTATGGATTTTGTTGTGGGGTTGCCGCTCACATCTCATAGACACAATGTCATTCTTGTGGTAGTTGATAAGTTAACCAAGAGTGCTCATTTTATTCTGGCTAGAGACACTTATGATGTCACTGATGTGGCATGCGTGTTTGTAAGTGAGGTCATCTGTTTGCACAAGATAACTAAGAACATCATTTCAGATAGGGACTCCATATTCACTTCTAGGTTTTGGACAAGTTTGCAGTCAACATTGGGGACTCAGTTGAACTTAAGCACAACTTATCATCCTGAAACAGATGGGCAAACTGAGAGAGTAAATCAGGTTATGGAATACATGCTTAGGATGTATGTTATGGATAATCAAACCCATTGGGATAAGTACCTACCTTTGGTAGAGTTCGCCTACAATAACAGTTTTCATAGCTCCATCAGAATGCCACCCTACGAAGCTCTGTATGGAAGGCCATGCAGAACGTCATTGAGTTGGGATAGATTAGAAGAGCGAGTAACAGTTGGGCCAGAATTGATTCAAGAGATGGATGAATAGGTGATTCAGATTAGGTAGAGACTAAAGGAAGCATATGATAGAGAGAAAAGTTATGCGGATGCACATAGGACTGATCAAAGTTATAAAGTGGGAGATTAGGTTTTCATTCGTATCAGGCCTAATAAGAATACAATACAGTTCAGGAACGGGAAAACGTTGTCACCTCGATTTATAGGACCATTCAGTATCCAAGAGAAAATTGGACCTTTTGCCTATCATCTTGAACTGCCACCCCACTTGCATAAAACTCATAATGTTTTTCATGTATTTGTTCTATGTCATTATGTTGTTGATGAATCACATAAACTAAATTTGAAGGAATTGCAGGTATCAGACACAGGAACCCTCACGGTAGAACCGTTACGCATATTGGACCATAGAGTCTGACAGCTTAGGAACTGTCTGGTAGACCAAGTTAAGGTCCAATGGGACAAGTATAGTACGGGATATACTACTTGGGAAGATCCYGAGACACTACGACGAGATTATCCCTCACTTTTTTGACCACCTCGAGAATATGTTTCTCAAAGGTTGGGTGTATGTAACACCACCTTTTGAATTAGACAACCAGAATTACCTGAGGACTAAACACCTTTATTTCCTATTTCATAGTGAAACTATTAAATGATACACTTGAACTTTTAAGATGTATGAACCTTTATGAATGTTTAAATGTATTTGAATAATGATGGATATGATGCGATATATTGTGAGAATGTAAATTTTATGAATGTTTAAATGTATTTGAATAAATATGKATATGATGCGATATATTGTGAGAATGTAAATTTTATGAATGTTTAAATATTATTGATGATGTTGGATATGATGCAATCTATTATGTGAATGATAATTCTATGAAAGGGTAATGTTAATTGAATTATGGGATATYATGAGATCTATTTCTAACTTGAAAACTTTGATGTTAAAGTTGTTGGTAYGTGGATACCGAATTGAGATTTTAGTTGTATGCAATTACATGATAATAATGCATAGATGCGTACGATTTTGTGTTACAGACTAATCTGCAGGTCATTAGGCTATGAAATAACCAAGGGATAATGATAATGAAAGTGGATGTCGTGAACAGTGACCGAGAAACAATATGGTATGAATATTTGTATGTGAAATTATATTGGTTTGGATGCATTGCTATGATACATGGACCAGTGCAGGATTTCAGGAGGTGAAACTGCCCAAAACCGAATAAACGATGACAAAATTCCCAGCAACACAGTGCCACTATATATTCCATTGTAGGGTGTGGACCCTAGTTCTGTTAGGAGGGGTGGAGGCATTTCCCACTGTCTATCCTCTGAAACCTGGAGTCATGGGAGGACGGTGTCAGCTCATGCTCCCCTAGACGTGTGATGATGACTGTTAGTTGCCTGCTGGGGAAGATTGGTCAAGATAGTGACACTAACGCTTATGGGTTTTATTTGGAGTTAGGTCAATATAGTTGATGCTCCAAGATAGTCCAGCGGAGGAAGGATAGGAATGAAGATGGAAGTAAGTTAGGGAGGAAGGATGAGTATAAATAGTTGAGAGTGTATGGAGATTTGTCTTATGGTGGAATTTATTGTTTTTCCCTTCTGAAAAGAAAATGGGTATATATGAATATTCATAATTACGTAACTAAAATACAATTGTCTAAATAACATTGTTGAGCTAGATAATTGTAATTAAAGGATTTCGCAAACATTTGATTGCTTTATTGTCTTTTATAAAATGAATAGTCTTGTTGATTGGATTGGATGCATACATAAATTACTATAAGGGTGATAGTTATTGATTATTAGTACATGCATGAGACTTGTATGTACTAGTTACACATGCATTTCTTGTACATGTACACTAGTATGTATGAGTTTTCTTGGCTTACTTACTAATAATGTCGGTTATTTGTTATGAATATGTGAACCATGTGTCTTTTCCCTTGTATCATAAAATACTTTAAACTTCAGGACGAAGTTTCCTGAAGGGTGGGTGTATGTAACAACCCTAGTTAAATAGTTGCTTAAGGTTTATTAAGTTTAATTAATTAAATAATCAACTGTTCTAATATATATTAGTTAAATAATGATTATTTATTAATAATATTATTTATTTATTTATTGTTTAATGTATGTTAATTAATTAATTAATTAACTCATTTAATGTTTGGATAACAAATTAAAGTTTAATAAATTTTAATTTATTTAATAGAAAACTTAATGTATTGAGGGATGGTTGGCATTGAATTCAGGGATAAGGCATTGAATGGAGGGAAAAGGAAGGTGGGCATTGAATGGAGAGGCGGTGAATGGGAAGGGGGGTATGAGGGAGTAGAGGCATTCGAGAGGGGACGCTTTTGGATTTTGGGGGAAGGAAGCATTATTTTGAGATTAGGGACTGTATTTTTTTCTAGTTGGGAGTTTGGTGGACTGTCACAGGGGTGCATTGGTTGTTGGGAGTTTTGGGTTCGGGGGCCAGGAATCCTTACGGAATCCTGGAGCTAGAGAGTTGGAGAGGCTCTGTTCCTAGCTAGCTGGGTGATTATACGGTTTTGGGCAGTGCATCAAGCAAATTTAGGGACAACAGTAGCATCAGTTAGAGGTATGAAATTTCATTATTCTACTGTGTTATGAAATTGATTATAATCTGCTCGTAAATATTATTATGTTGTATTATGTGGTTATCATCATGCTGTTGAAATTGATTATATGTTGATTAATGAAATTGCTTATACGTTGAAAGAAATTTTATGATTAAATTTATTCAATTTTAGGTTCTCTGAGAAAGGACCTTACAATGCGGACTTAATCAAGTGTTAAGATGGACGATCCTTATTTCATCTAAGCGTTTTAGATAGATTGACGGTTCAGATATAATCAATCATTGAGTGGACAGTTCTCATTCATTTCAAACATGGAATTTTACTTAAATTATTTTGTGTGACGGGTTCACGGAATCTCAAACTCGTCAACTCACATATATTCCTCTTCATTGATTGTCTTGGTGTTTAATTACATCGACAGTTATGATATGATCAAGTGTTGATTGGATGACCCTAGTTTATCTAGGTTCTTTATAAATATCTACGGTTTGGATTTAATCAACCATTGAGTGGATGTTATTCATTCATTTCAAACATGGAATTTTACTTTGAATTATTTTTGCGACAAGTTCGCCGACTCTTAGAATCATAGACTCTCAGACTTGCAGACTCTTGGACTCATGGACTTACATGTCTTCTTGGGTGTCATCAGAATGCATGCCCAAATTATGCAGCCTACAAGATTAAACTATACTTAGAATTATTTTATGGGGCAGGTTCGCAGACTCACATGTCTTCTATGGTGTCAACAAAATGCACCCAAGACTTCTGCAGACTCGTGGACTTACATGTCTTCTATGGTGTCATCAAAATGCACCCCTAACTTATGTTACCTCCATAATGAACCATACTTAGAAATTTTTAAGTGATATAGATAGAATATGATACTTATCCATTTTTTGGTTGCTAAGCAAACTCGTGGAAAGATATTTGAGTCATCTGATTATGATTTCATTTTGATCCAATGATCAAGATCATTTCTTTGTTGTTTACCATCCAATCATGCTCTTATATTTTTCAGTGATCTACATTGTCCTTCATTATTTACTGTCGATTCTTGCAATTGGTATAGAAGGATACTTTTAGCAATGATAAATCCATTTAAACCTTGTTGAAATAAATGAGAATCATAACACCATGTCCAATAGACAAGACGAGGAAAGGAAAGGGGTTTGTATCCTCCTTCTGGTTGGAGCCAGAGAATATAGGGAGTTGGAACATTTTTCAGGTTAGAGCCTGTAAATCAAGGGGTTGTAGCCTCCTTCAGGTTAGATCCATAGAACACATGGAGTTGGAGCTTCCTTCAGTTTGGAGCCTATAAAATAGGGGGTTGGAGCCTCCTTCCAGTTGTAGATGGAGAATTAAATTAATTTTAACTTCTCAAGTTGGAGCCTCCTTCTAGTTGGTGTTGGAGAATTTGGAAATTGGTGCTTCCTATGAATGAAATATTTGATATATAATAAATCATTCTATGGTTTTCTCCCATTTGTGTTTCCACGTAAAATATTGGTGTACTGTGTATCTATGTATGATGTGATGTGTTTTTATTATTACATGTTTTTTATATGTTAAATGTAATCATATATGAATGGAATCATTGATAATTTAATATTCTGATTGAAAGTGGTATAAATTGCTCAATATTGATTCACCCCCCCTCTCAGTATTCCAACAATTGGTATCAGATAAGGTCCTTCAGAAAACATTATAATCACTAGAGGGAAGATCATGTAGTATGCTAATATTGTAATACCACAGTTTAATGGACAAAATTATTCCTTATGGGAGAAGAAGGATGAAAACCTATGTACAAGTACATGGATTTTATGTTTGGAAAGAAGTAGTAGACAGATACACAACACCTACCACTCCTCCAATGGATAAACATGGAAAGAAACTTAGTGGAAACAATTTGAGGTATAAAAATGTTATTTTGAATGGCCTAGTTGATATAGTAAATGTCAAGGTTATGCATTGCGACTCTGCAAAGGGTATATGGGACAAACTTAAAAATATTTACAAAGGAGATTCCAAATCCAAAGGATCCAAGCTTCAAACTCACAAAGGTCAATTTGAACAACTAAAGATGAAGGAAGATGAAGAAATTGTGGCTTACTTTCTGTGAGTTGATGAGACAGTGAATGGTATTTAAGATTTGGGAAATATATTAAAGAACCAATCATTGTTAAAAAGGTACTAAGGTATATACCAATGATATTTGATCTTAATGTTTCAGCCTTAGAATAAAGAGAATGCCTTTCTACAATGAGCATGGATGAGTTACATGGAATCCTTATAGCCTATGAAATGAGAAAATAGCACGATAATCCATCTAAGAAGGAAGTAAATTTCAAGAAATCCAAGAAGACAAAGAAGAAAAAGAAAAAACCAAATTCAATCTATAGCTACAGTGATGATTCAAAGGTAGATGAAGAAATGGCCAACTTTGTATGGAATTTGAAGAGAGGAACCAACAATTACAAAGGCATGCTTCCCTTTAAATTTTTTAATTGTGGTAAAATTGGTCATTTTGATACTAAATGTCTTGATGCTAAGAATTCACATAGTGATGAAGAAGAAGGTCCCAAGGATGAAAAGAATTATAAAAATGGAATCAAGAAAGGAGGAAAAAGGAATGTTTTCAATAAAAACCTATCCTCAAGAGAATAAACATCCTCATCTAATCAAGATGATGATAGAAACAATGAATCAGAAAGAGTGTTCTTCATGAAAATGGAAACTCAGAAAGGAACCTATGAAATTGATGAAGAAGGTGAAGTAGATCTTGAAGTAGAACTAATCAGTGCCTTAAGTGAGCTAAAAAGAGAAAGGAAAAAAAAACAAGTCATTCAAAGAAGAATTGATAAAACTAAAGGAGATTTCTCACAATCCCAAAGAAGTTGTTCATTTAAAAACCAAGGTAAAAGAAGTAGAAAAGAGAGAAAATATTTTCACAAGCCATCTTAAGGAAAGATCTGAAGATTTAAACAATCTTGAAGCAAAATTAAGCCAACAAGAAAGAATACTTGAAGAAGAAATCATCTCCTTGAAATCCATCTTGAAGAAGGAAAAAGAATGGAAGATATAATGTAGATCCATATGATAAAGAAAGAAAAAGAGTGTGAGAATATTGAAAAAGAAGTCATGTCATTGAGAGTTGAATTCAACAAGATGAAAACTAACTTGAAAAGTTCTCAAGTATTAGAAGGCATTGTGAACAGTCAAAGGCCATGGAGTGACAAGTCTGGACTAGGATACAATAAAATTCCTTTTGAGAAAGGTTCAAGTTCCATGAAGAAAGAAACATAAAAAAATAGTTACGCATAAGTTATTAGAAGTCCCAATCCTTCAAAGAATAATATTCAGGTTCTGGAAGAAGATCATCCAATCAGAGGAACACAATATCATAAAAGGAATAAATACAAAAGAAGTGTATTTCCCATATGAGCTTATACTTTCAGGGATCAAAGAATATTCACTCAGTATGAAGGATACAATAGAAGAGAATATCATGATTGGCCAAGGCATGAATTGAAAAGGACTACATCACAAAGAGGATCATTAATTTCTAGGTATCAAAGTTTCTTTTTGGGTCATTGTTTTACATGTAATAACTTTGGACATAAAGTTGTGAATTGCAGAGCATATGGAAGAAATGTTAAAGAAAAATATGTTTATGTGTCTCCACACGATATTGAATGTTACAAATGCCACAACTATGGACACATAGCTCTAAATTGTAGAATCATGACGAATACTTCCATGAAAGAAAACGTTGATATCAGATGCAAGAAGGTTTGGAAAATAAAGAAAGAACATGTGAATGAGGTACAGGTGAATAAAGAGCAGGTGAATGAATAACTCCCAGAAATCATACTCTTAGGATTTGCAGTAGTGTGAGATCATGAGAAATCTATAGGAAAAGAGGAAGATGTCAGAATTCAAGAAGATGATGAAGAATAAGATGGCATAATTCAAGAAGATCATGAATCCATAGGAGAAGAGGAATATTACTCCACATTAGGGAGGATTCCTCCACCTTTATGATCCACACAACTTGGAGACTTCCAGTAAATATGGATATTAAAGAGGGAGAGTCTAAGTATCAACTCTACAATTCAAAGAACTATATTTTGAGCAATATAAAGTATTTGCATATTTTGGGAAGGCAATTTCAGAGTGGTTTGATTACATAAGTGTAGAATCTCTTGTGATAGCTTGATTGTTTTAGGAGAACTTTCATTTATCAATTGATAGTTACGAAGAATATCATTGACACGCGTTTTAGGAAGAGTTTCATGATTGTATAGAATATTCCAAGAAGTGACATATAGACTTGGGGATGTGTTAAATATAGAGAATACCAGTGGAGATATTTGATTCATTTTAAAGAGAAGGAGTATGTTGTAATCAGTTGCTACAGATGGGTCATCATTGTGTGTAGTTGAGTAGCAGAGTTATGGAGAGTTTTATGACATATGGACACAGATGAATTCACGAGACACATGGAAGGTACAAAACACATAATTCAGAGAAGATGCATAATAGTAGATGAAAGAAGATTGACAGGTGGAATCAATTAGTCACAGGAAGACAATCATCAAAAGGCATAGCAAGACATGGGAAGATTAACCATCAGCATAAGCTATATCATCAAAGGGAAATTGTTGAATGATGTGGTCATTTATGTCTAAGTAGTTAATATGAAAATCCATAAATATTTAAATCCAAGTAACTTTGAATGGTTTCTATATATGTAGGTGAATTACAAGAGGAAGCACCAATGGACAAGAAGCACCAAAACAGAGGAAAGGAAGAAAGTATAAGAAGCCCAACATTGATCTACACAACATCTTACAGAGAAGTCAAGGAGAGAGAAATCGTCCGAGAAAGAGATTAAGAAAGAAATATCATAAGCATGATGATGAACCCCCCCCCCCCCCCCNGACTCGTGCGACCTTCCCGTCTAGGATAAACTTACACAGGATCTGAAGTGGTTCTCGGGTCCCCACAGAACCATTAGAATTATTTACCACAAGCCTTTTCTTCTTTTTCTATATGAAAATTTGCGTTCACGATGGTCATTTTACTCCAGCAGAGTCTTCACGTGACCTCAAGCCTAAAACCTGGGGCTTAAATTTGGAAAGAGGAAACTTCAACGCTTTAGAACTTTGGGCTTCGGAATATTTTCCCACAATACACTCCAAATATCCTGACTGCTAAACTAGTGGACTCCCGAAGAGTTCAGGGATAACTGGTCCACATTTCTTGCCAATATCTACGACCAAAAGTAACTCTGGGACTTCGGGCTTCAGGACTTTCTACACCTCCAACACATAATTCTTCTAAACTTTTGAATGCAAAACTGAAATCGACAACTCACATTCTTCCCACAACCAATGGTTTTGATTAACTTTGGAACTCTGGGATTTGGGAATTCTTGCTCCCAAGCAACACTAAACTCTCGAACTACCGAATGTCAAATTGTCGAAGGCATGAGATCCACAGTCCACATGTACCCAACAATGAATGGTCTTAATTGACTCTAGGATTTGGGACTTCAGGAATTTTCATGCCAAAGAAAATTTCACTCACAATCCTCTGGATATTTAGATTTTTGAATACTCGATAATCTGCAGACACGTGTACCCGACAACCAATGGTCTGGTTTTACTCTGGATTTCGGGACTTCGGGTAATTCTTCAATATGTGCAACAACAACCAACTTCTTCTAGAGTGTCAAATCTCTGAACAACTTGGGGATCCAACAACTCGCACTTCTCAGATTCACTTTGGGACTTAGGGTTTCGGGGATTTTGCCTCTTTTACAACAAATGACTTAAAATTGTTGGAGAAACGAAGTTCGAAGGAATTGGGGGTTTAACGTCTGCACTCCTTCTGATCTGGATTTATGTAGGAACACAATTAGATACAAAAATACACATAAACACAAAGATGCAGCAGAAATAAGATTTCATTTTATTAATAACGAATGACTGAAATATGCTTACAGATGGAATGGAAATAAACTAGCGGGGGTGCTGGTAGCTTATCTCTAAGAAGAGATGTGGCGGTTACTGGCCTCTGAAATATGTTACAATGAGGCTCTGAAGGCCCTTTTACAATAAATGGGAATGCCAAAAGTCCTAGACATCCAAAAACCTAACCCTGGGAGATGAAGCGCCAAAAGTCATGTGGGCCTCGTTTGGGTAAGTTGGTGCATCAACTTCCCGGGGTTGTAATTTTTGCATACGATCTTCATTTTAGGCATATGATAGCTCATTGGAAAGATCTGTTCCAGGCATACAATTATTGAGACAAAATAGCATCATTAGATGATATTTTTCAAGAGAAACATACCCAAAAAAACATCATTTGGGGCCTTAAAATGGCCTCGAAAGTTTAGGACCCGAAAAAAACTGCTAAAAATAGTAAACTGTGCAAAAACTGAAAAATTGAAAGAAGAAATGGTGGGGCTCCAAGTGGAATAGGCGGGTGGCCACAAATATCCACTTGGATCATTCCTCCCCCCTTAGGAATCAATGGTCCCCATTGCGTTGAGTTCCTCCATGAGATGAGGAAACTTCTGTTGAACTTGGTCCCTGGTGAGCCATTTGCCTTGGTGAAGGAGTTGGCCTGCTTTGACAACTCAATATAGCGGTACCCTTTATTTTCGAGTGTTCTTGATCTGTGTATCCATGATCTGATCAGTTCTTTCTTGTTCCATGCAGTCTGGATTTAACTCTGTTGGTGTGAGTTGTTCTACCATGTCGGATGTGTCTAGTAGAGGTGGAAAGTAGGGCCAAAGGTGGTCCACATTGAACACTGGGTGCGGACCAAGGAATGGTTGAATACTGAGCTCAAAGGAATTTTCCCCTATAGCCTTGGTGAGGGTGTATGGTCCATATCAGAGCAGATGAATCTTTCGGTGGGGTCCAGCGAGGTGCTCCTTTTGCAAATGCAGCCACACTTTGTCGCCCACCTAGAAGTTGTGTGGCACCCGATGTTGATCATGTCGCTGCTTGTACTTAGCATTGGCTCTATCCAAGATTTCATGAACCTGTTGTAGGATGTGTTGAATGTGCNATAGCGGTACCCTTTATTTTCGAGTGTTCTTGATCTGTGTATCCATGATCTGATCAGTTCTTTCTTGTTCCATGCAGTCTGGATTTAACTCTGTTGGTGTGAGTTGTTCTACCATGTCGGATGTGTCTAGTAGAGGTGGAAAGTAGGGCCGAAGGTGGTCCACATTGAACACTCGGTGCGGACCAAGGAATGGTGGAATACTGAGCTCAAAGGAATTTTCCCCTATAGCCTTGGTGAGGGTGTATGGTCCATATCAGAGCAGATGAATCTTTCGGTGGGGTCCAGCGAGGTGCTCCTTTTGCAAATGCAGCCACACTTTGTCGCCCACCTAGAAGTTGTGTGGAACCCGATGTTGATCATGTCGCTGCTTGTACTTAGCATTGGCTCTATCCAAGATTTCATGAACCTGTTGTAGGATGTGTTGAATGTGCTCAATGAAGTTGTTTGCCTTATCCGCTTCAGAATGGACATGAGTTGAATCTTCTTGAGTAGACACAAATGGCATGGCTATGTCAATGGGACATAGTGGCTGGAATCCCAAGCCCACTTGAAAGGGGTTGTGGTTGGTTGAGCTATGGACAGCTCGGTTGTAGCTGTGTTGTACATAGGGGAGGCTCTCATCCCATGTGCATGGATGCTTTGAATTGTACATGCGCAGAATGTGTATGATCATCCGGTTGATGACCTCTTTCTAGCCATCAGTTTGCGGATGGAAAGCTGTGGACTTGGTGAGCTTGGTGTCCAACATCGACCAGAGGCTGGGCCAAAATGTACCGATGAACCTACTATCCTGATATGAGATGATAGACTGTGGGATCCAAAAGTGTACCCACACTCGTTCAAAGAAGAGTTTAGCAGTGGCTTCTGCTGTGATATTCTTCTTGCAAGCCATCATAATGGACATCTTCGAGAATCGGTCGATGACCACAAAAACACAGTCATTGCCATGCTTAGTAGAAGGAAGGCCCGACATGTAATCCATAGAGATGGATTCCCAAGGTCGAATGGGGGTAGGAAGTGGAGTATAGAGGCCTTGCTTCTTGATGGTCGGTTTAGCAATGGCGTAAGCAGTGCAGGACTTGATGTACTTCCCGACATCTTGTCGAAGGTTCGACCAATAGAAATACTTTTGCAGTAATGCCAAGGTTTTATCGACCCCGAAATGCCCAACGACCCGACTGTAGTGCACCTCCCAAATCAGCTTGGCATGCTAACTTGAAGGAACACAAAGGTGTCCCAGGTGACAAAGCAAGGCATCCTGGAGGTGAAAATTGGGAACTTGCTTACCTTCCAAGAGTGTATTGTATGTGTGGCTGAATTCTGGATCACTTGTGTAGAGAAGCGGCCAATCAGAAGTCTCGTGTCCACAAGAGTTGAGCACAGTGGTTAGCACCACAATGGGTGGTCGACTGAGGTAGTCTGCAACATTATTGGTGCTGCCTTTTTTGTACTTAATGTTCAGATGAAACTGTTGCAGGTATGTGGACCACTTCTGATGGCGATCATTCTGCAACTTCCCTTGTGTCTGTATGAACTGCAGGGGTCGGTGGTCTATGTGGATGACCATTTCCTTTCCCAAAATGTAATGCTTCCATTGCCGACAATCCTGCACAATGGAATACATTTCTTTGTCATAAGTGGGATACTTCTGGACTGTATTAGAAAGTGTATCATTGTGATATGCCACTGGATTCCCATGTTGAGTAAGGACTGCACCAATAGCATAGTCAGAGGCATCTGTCTTGATCTCAAATGGTTGTTGCAAGTCTAGTAATGTGAGCACTGGTGCAGAGCAGAGGCGATGCTTCAACTCCCTGAACTCCTTCTGTTAAGATTCATACCAAAATAATTTTGATGTAGCTCCTCCCTTGGTGACTTGAATCAAGGGCCAAGTGATATGAGAGAATCCCAACACAAACTTGCGGTAGAAATTGGCAAGACCTAAAAAGATGCAGAGCTCTATTAGGGTGGTTGGGGCTGACCAATATTGAATGACTTGGATCTTTGTTGGATCCACATGCACCCCACGCTCATCAATAATGTAACTTAGATACT